>OMLF01025934.1:17748-34547 GCA_900302615.1 Holocentrus rufus
TGTGAAATGATCGTGTGAAATGTCATAAGAATTTTAACCTTTAATATTTTTCAAAGTGACCCTTCTGTGTTCCTCTACTATCACAGAGCTTTGGCCCATCATATTACTTGGAAACTGGTAGCAGCTTATTGTAGTTACAACACTTGACCCAGCCAGCAGCTGACAGGTAGCTGGCAAAAATATTATACACAGCATATTTATAAATCATTCACTGGAGGAAAAAATTGCAAACTGCAACTTTAAACCTGAGCTTTGCAACAAGGTCTTGGTGTTGGCATGAGTAATTGTCATGCTGTGTATACATGGTGATCAATTCCAAAGCTAAATGATCTTCAATGAGAGAAAAAAACTGTATACATACCTTGTAGTACTCCCAGTGCTCAGGCTCGTAGCCCTCAGGGATTTCAGCCAGCTCTGCCTCACCTTGACAGCAAATGTACACCCCAATTTAGAGTTTAACTACTTTGCAAAAGTTTACTGGAATTACATCCTTAGCAAATCAAAGCCAGATGGTCTCAATAAATCAGTTATAAAAAAGGAAAACATGTATACGTACCAATGAATACATTTACACAAGTGACAATGACAGCCACAGGGATGCCAGTCAGCAGGACATAATATTTCTGTAAAGAAAGAAAAGACAAAATAAAACTTTGATTGAAATTCATTATTCATTATTGACTGTGTTTTCTTTTATTATCTTGCACTTTTGCATGAAATGTGAACACTAGAGTATTACAGTCTGACAGCTGTGGTTCAGACCTTTGCATCCCTTACTACTGGTTGCTTGCAAAGCTGGTGATGTAATATTGCAAGCTTGTTCTATTATTGCACTCACAGTAAGTGGTTCTGGATAAGTCTACATTCTCATGTGTCAAACACAAATGTAAATGAGTCACATATATGTACACACACTGTCTGCAAGACCCTTCCCCAATCTGACAATCACGTTCAAAAACAATGAAGCATCAATTATGAATTATTTTATTATGCTTATTTGAGGAATCATTTAAATGCTGGTTTATTCTGAAATCTGAGTGTGACTAACGTTACTACATTACTGGCATTTAGCCGATATACTTATCCAATTCAACTTGCAGTGAGTTAACAATGTCAATGGACACTAACAGGAACTGGCTGTTTATGAGGACACGCTGACTTCTACAGGGATTAAGGAAATTCTGATGTACAGTAACGTGCAGTGAAACATGCACGCTGTTAGCTACTGTACACCAGAATTTCATGAGGAGTCAATAAAATATCTATTTATCTTTCTATGGTTTATGGTAACAGGACATTTTGGCAACAAGACGGTCTCTATATTGGTTGCACTACATACCCTCCAATTTCAAGACTGGACATTTGCATTATTTGTGGTGTTCATGAGCCATAAATGAGAATATACTTCAATACTCACCATTAACCGCAGAAACCTCCTGTCATAGTAGTCACTGGGTTTTATGACAAACATTTTCTTGCCATGGCCCCAACGTACTGCCACTGCAAAACAAAACAAAGGCGGGAGCTGCAGGTCAGGCCGTTACTGTCACAGGTTCTGTCCATTGTGGGTCAGGGTACCACAATTCAAAATCAGTTCATTGACAAATTTTACCAGTATTTTCTGTCTGGTGTTGATACATTAAAGTAAACTCTTGCCATCCATTCTTTCTGACCTCAACGTAGCTTTATCTGACTACTGTTAGAATTTAACCTAATTGATTCAACACAGCTGATTTAAAACCAGTGTTACGTGTTTCATATAAGACATTATAAAGACAGACGGTTAACAATGCCATTAGGAAGTAAAAAGGATAAAACAACCTTTTAGTTTTTGACAGCAACCAAAAGTTAGCCAGCCAGTGTTGCTAGCTATCGTTAGCAAGCTAGCAAGTCCAGCACAAGGTCATAACAACAGACAGCCACACTGAGGCTCAAACCTCTGACTCTGGACATGGTTAGGATGTTGCTTACCTTTATCTGCCCGAGGGATTGTTCTAGTGAGCAAATTCGCTGCAGTATTTCCAGATTTCAGAGGACTTAGTCTGGCTGCAAAGGCAGCAGCAGACCGGAGAACGCTCATGCCCACCATCACTACTGTGGGCAGACAGTCCAACAACACGTTCTCCTATTGGTTGACAAGGATGTGAAGCCGAATGCATCATATTTACGAAGGGCAAGTCGTTTTTTAATTCAAATTTTGTTTTAGGTATTGTGTAGTTATAAATGATACAGCACTGAGTTAATGTATTTTAAACAATTAAAAATGCCAGAAACTCAAATGTGTTTGTTTATTTATTTTTTTGTTAAAAATTGCATGATGGGTAACGCGAGAAGGATTACGACAAACATGGCGGCGACCTCAGCCGGACGCGTTTTGACTCTTTGCAAGCAGTTTCATAACGCTTTCAGGATATCTTCATCGATAAATCCTCAGCTCTCTGCTCTCAGTTTGACCAAATGTCCGTCTTATCTTTACAGGTAAGAGTCTATTGCCTTGAATGAATCGGGGACGTGTATGTTGCGGTAACAGACATCACGTTGACGTTCATACAGGGCTTTGCTCCTCCTTGGCACTGCAGCTCATATTAACAGAACGTGTTGTCTTGGTGTGTCTTGTCATTTGAATTTGTCTTGCGTCCATCAGGCAGAAGTCCTCCGTCGTTGCCCCGTCTTGGCACAGTCACATCGGTTCTCTGGGTCAGTGTCGAGCCCTGCACACAACCACCAGCAGAAGGGGGCTGGATGAGTTCTTTGACCTCCCCGAGAACTGGGGAGAGACTTCAGTGAAGTCAGGTAAACACACCGAATTGTTTTGGTAATATTGTTATGCCTAATATCATTACAGTAAGTATCATATTAAAACGGAACCCTACATCCATGACCACTTCATGTGGAATATTGTTGTCTGTGAACTTCAAGTCTATGGAGCTTCTGCTGCTCTCTCCTCGTAACCTCTGATATCCTCCTCTGTAGATGCATGTCAGGCAAACACGTCATCAGGCTACTTATTAGGTTATCTCTTCATGTATGCACAGAAATGTGTGATAACTAAGCATGCAGAAACATGCAACACTACTAATTGTTTATACATAATACTATACAATATACATTTTACCATCAGTTCTTGACATGGTTTTCATGCACTCCACTATTTCTCCCTCAAGATATTCTCCTACGGGCAAAACCCGAGCATTACCATTCTTTTCACTCGTTTAAATAGGTTAAAATGGTAATTCTGGTATTTCCAGCTGCAGCGAAGGCAGGATTTTACACTGATTCCCTTGGTTTGTTTATGTTTGCAGGTGCACCATGGACCGCCAAACTACTGAGAACAAAAAGCAACGAAGATTTACACAAACTCTGGTGAGCACTGTGTTTATGTTTGTATACAGCTACATTGTCACTACTGCCTCACCTGTAAATATAAACAGATACATAAGAAGCTGTCAAATAATAACTCTCTCATCTCAATTCAGGTATGTGCTATTGAAAGAAAAGAACATGCTGCTTACAGCTGAGCACGAGGCAAAACGGCAAAGAGTCCAGATGCCCAGTCCAGAACGGCTGAGGAAGGTTCGTATGATGCTGAGATGACACCTCCATCATTAATGTAGACTTTGTGTGTTACTGTTTAGGAGCTGGTGTGTGCTTGCAACATTTTGAATTTGAGTTCAGCCTTTATGCCCAAATGCATATATAGTAGCTTGACATATATATCTACATATATCAATACATGCAGTGCATCAGCTGGGCAGAGGCCTCTGTGATTCCCACTGGGGCACTAACCCTATTATTTGAAGGTCCTGCTCTATGATAAAAATGTATATATATATCACAGGTATCACTGGACAATGTGGACAAAAGTAGTATCACCGTAATAATCGTAGGAAATTGTTTTGATAATTATGTCTGATAACATATGGAACGTCACATTAAGTTATTTGATGATCATTCCTTAACTTGTTTCAGATCTATGTTCAAGAGTAATGTAATTTAGATAAGAGAATTGTGTATAATAACTCAATAACATTACTTCATTATGATATGATTTGTTGCCCGGTCATTCAGATGACATATATAAAGCAGGACCACGCAAAAGATCATCTCTTTAAAAATAAACATTCATATATCTGTCTCTGGGCTGTAAGTCGGTCCTTGAAAGGCATGGGAGTATTGCATAGGGCTGTTGTCGGTCATTTTGTCCAGTAAGAGCAGTGACAGAGGAAAACCCCTCCTCCTTTCTCCTCCCTAGATTGAACGCTCCATGATAAGGCTGGAGTCGGTGGTGAAGGAGAGGGAGACCGCCCTGCGTCTGCTGCAGACCGGGCAGGAGAAAAGCCGACCAGGCGACTGGAGGAGGAACATGTTTGGGCAGGTCTACTGGTGAGAGCACAGTCTCATGTCAACCCATGTACCATGTCAAGAAATGTCAAGAAATCCAGCACTTTCTAATATCCCTGTTTTACCATCTGGGAATGGGGAACCAGATCAAAGGTCTGAGCAGACAATTGCATCGTATCAAACCTTTTTTATGAAATAACCTCATGTAATAACTTGCACAAAATCTAATGTTCATATTTAACATCTTTGATTTTATGTGCATGGAGGAGGATGCTGTATGCCCCCTTTAACTTGATGGTTCAATACAGTTAGAAACGCAGCGCTGATCAGTATGTTGTCTAGCCTGGACTGGATAATTATTCCCTGCAGAATAAAATCCCTTCCACAAACTGTGTTCTAGAAGAATACGAGGTGTGGCAGATGATGATGAAGTGGTGAATCGCTCTTCCACATCTTGAGAGAATTAAATGGAGGAAACAGCATCACTCACATGACGTTTTCTTCCCCCCAGGCAACCATTCAGAGAGCACGCCATTCCCTGGTACATGAACAGAAGATACAAGAGGAAGAAGTTCTACACGCCAAGATTTGTCGAACCACATATAAGGTAGGAGGCGGTGTCATGCGCTTCTAGTGTAAACAGCCAGTTTTCCCTACAAATCAGTTACAGCATTGACTGTCACTGGGCCAAGGTAAAACTCGCTCCCCTTTTTTCACACATCATTTTCTGTGTTGCAGGCTCCGTATAGAGAAGCACCTCCGGGCGAGGGCCAGGAAGGCCAGCTTAGAGCAGCGAAAGCAGATCCAGCTCAAGGAGAAGTTTCCTCTCTTGAAGGCTTCTTCATGATCTTAATAAAGTCTCCACTTTTGCAAAAGAGGGGCTGTTGATGGATTACTACCCAGCGGGCCCAACATCTGTCCAAATGCAAAACCTTTTTCATATTCCATCGGCGGAGTTCATACAGATTAGGCTTTGGTCATCTTGCTTGTTCTCCTCTCCACGATCTTCAGAACTGTCCCACCTAAAAGTTTATTTGGGTCAACTGTCTGCATTTGGTCCTATAATAAATGTGTGTGCTGCGCCACACTGAAATGTATTGTTTTCTGTATTATCTAATATTAAAACACACTTCATGTACTGAGTGTTTTTGTTCAAACTGAATATTTGGTGCTGATCAATGAGATGAATAACTGAGGTTAAGATTGGACCAATAAACTGTTGGATTATTGGTATCAGGCGATATCAGGTTTAGAAAACACTATCTGTATTGGTCTTTTATTTTATTTTTCTAAAAAGGTCTAGAAATTGATATGCTACTCACTGACTTACTATTCCCAGGAAAGAAAAAAAGTGGAGCCTCCTAATGGTGAAAGCTAAACTTTTCTAGGTGAGAGTTCAGTATCGGCCTCAGAAAGAGAGAAATCCACCAAACAAGTATAATATAAATGAGTATTACATTTAGCTTTAGTATGACAAAACTACTTCAGGAATCATTTAAAAAAAGAACTTTATTTTCATGACTATACGTTGCCAATGATAAACAAAAATGATTATTAAATACAGATTTTATTCGAAGTGACAATGTCAATGCAGTGAGCACAGGCGAGACATGACTGGCGTTTGCCTATGAAGAGCTTATTCGCTACAGAAAAAGATAAAAGGCTTAAGGACAAACGATGACATTCACTCCAAACTGTAAGGACGTACATCAGAGTGTACATCCATTTCAAAACATTAATCACGGAAATTTCATACTGCCATTGTCCTGCAAAATCCTTGTATATTCTTAACTTTCCACGTGGCAATCAAAAACTGACTTTGACACACATGGAGACAAAGTTTCATGACTTTTGGACAATGCCAAACATGAAGTGAAAAATAAAATACACATTATGTAGCAAGATCAAGCTGTTTCTCCCAATTCCAGAAAAGCAGACTTTTTGAAGATACAAGGTTTCCACGGGACACAGGCAATATAAAGATAACAAGGCAATGAACTGACTTATGACATGAACAAAGGAACTTAACCATATTTCTTCACAGCAACACAATCTGCATTATAGATGTTCATGGTCTGTTTTTTCTACTTAAAATCAGAGGCGTACAGACAAACTCCATAGTTATTTTTTAAAAAATCATACAAAACAATAGCAATCTTCAATGGGTGTTCCTGAGTCCAGGGTCCGAGGTGAACAAAGCATGACATTGGCGCTGTGGCAAAAACAGCGGTGGAGCATTGGGAGGTAAAGGGAGGAGGGGAGGGGGGAGGGTCTGTCAGTCAAATCAAGGGCACTTCCTGTCCACACACTGCTTTCCTCCCTCCTCGTATTCCTGTTTGGAGATCCACATCTGCTGGAAGGTTCCCTGGAAGACAAAGAAAACATGGTTTGCTCGCACGTTGTTTTATTTAGGGTTCAAATATTAATCGAAACATAAAGGCATAATGTGGACATTTTTTTCTTTTATAGAAGAGAGACCTCTCCTCTTTATTGTGACAAGGTGGCAGCAGCCTCATAGATGAGCTACATTTTTGAAAAATAAGTCCACTTCATTCTACAACTACAGTCAATATGCCCTAAAGCAAAGAGAGACCAACAGTACCAAACTGGTCAAGCATCAATCTTCTGAGTCTTAAGAATTAAAAATATATCTGACTACAGTTTCAAATACAGAGGTGCTCTTATAGTGCAGGATGCTGTGTGTGTCCTTACTAGTGATGCCAGGATGGACCCTCCTATCCAGGCGCTGAAGCGACGCTCCACTGTAGTGTTGTTGGCGATCAGCTTCAGCCTCATGCTCTGCAGACCAGGGACACACAACATGTTCAGACTCCAGCAGACAATAATGTTCAGAGGTCTTTTTCAGGACCAGGAACAAGTAAAGGCAGAAAAATGAACCCATGAGAAGTGAATGGGAGTTTTGTGTGTTCAAAACATGGCTATATCAGAGTTCAGCCTTTTTGGATTGTGGAAAATTCAGTGTACAGTACTTAGTGTATAATTAGTTAAAGATTAAGATCCACTCACAGGAGGGGTTTTCTGGGAGAGTTCTCTGTTGAGTCTGTCGGTGAAGCCCTGAATGAGCGTGTTTCCTCCGGTCACCACCACACTGCCATACAGACCCTGAGACAAACAACAAAGGTCAGTAATGGAGTTTGAACCGTGAAAGTTAAAACAATTTCTCACGTTAAGAGCTACTGGAGCTGTTTTGTTGTTTGGTTGTGCATTATTCTTATTCCTTATCTAAAACAACAGTAAATGTCAGGCTTTGGCTTCTTTCTAGACATTGATGTTCATCACAAGGGGAGAAATGCATCATAGAAGAAGCAGAGATTATTTCTCCAGTGACAGTAACCTCAGTGTCTCAGAATGCAATGCAGCCGCAGCTGCATCTTTGCAGATTTACCGTTTGTGGTGTGTGAAGTTCAACACCCTTGTTTTTGTAATGTGACGAGTCTCTGCACATTTCACTATCACTTTCTTTGAACTGTAAAAACTTACTAAAGCATCACAGATTTACACCCAAATTTACTCTCAGGACATTAGCCTTCCTAGCAGTTGCACCAAACTCACAAAGCAACTCCTTCAATGCATCACAAATTGATGATGTCTAACAATGTTAAGAGTATCAGCAACACAGTAACAACACAAGTCATTTTGAAGGAAACACACAGTCACGGCAACAGCAACTCAAGTTTAGAAAAGTAAAGAAAAAACAAAAAAAAAAAGTCTAGTTAAAAAAGTCTGGATAGTTACCGGCCGAATGTCGATGTCACACATTCCCACACTGGTGGTCACCACATGGCCAACTCCCAACATGGTGTTCCCAGACAAGCCCTGTGGTGATCAGACAACACAGAAACAATTACATTACAAAACTGATCGATAAAACAAAAATTTTTATACATTTCCAAACTTGTATCATATATACAGCACACCCCTTCCTTGGGACAGAAGACAAAGATTTTAAACATGAGCTGAGATGTTTGACTGCTGGAGTTAAAACATCTCTGCTGTTCCACAAGTTAAAATTCTGGTTCGTGGAGTATTTTGTGCCGAGCAGCTCTCACCTTGGCATTAGAGGGGTCAAACAGCCCCTCGGGGATCTTCAGCCTCTCGGCCCCAAAGTCACAGTTGTAGCCGTTGGGCAGCTCGTAGTGCACTGTGGGCATCTGGGCTGCAACCCTGAAGACAGAGAGGGAGTTACAGTGACTTAGTTCTGGCTCAGTGCTCTGCTGTGGGGTTCAAGTGATGTATGCAAGTATTTCCTTCAGGTGAAAGAAGGATCATTATTAAAGTGGAAGCGAGTCTCTTACTGTTCATCATACGGCGAGTCTGAAACCTGCAGCACGGAGGCCTGGAAGTCCTGGATCACAGTCTGCAGACAGTACAGCAAAACATAACACTTCTCAATCAAATATAGACATTCGAATTATTACAAGCTCACACATCAAATATAAACTGCTAGGATATAGTGCTAAAGAGTCAAAGTTTTATGCAAAGCTCTATTTTATGAAAGTTTTTTTTTTTTTTTAGAAGTGCATGTGGAAAGTATAACATTTAAATAAACGTTTTACATATTCATACAAATATTCAACACTTTGGCTTGAGCTAGTGCCACACTGGGAGAAAATGACTTAACATTTCTTATCTGTTATTCTGATGATATACTTATTCAGGATGGTTATTAATGCTCCTTATTTTTATTTTTTATGTATTTTTCCCTGCAAGCTGCAACAAAGTTTCTTCACCAAATCCCAGAAGGACGAAAATTGTATTTTAGGCTGTAGGCTGGACTGTCCATCAGAATATTCAAGCATAGTATGGACAATGAGGCTCATAGGACAGAGGAAAGTTCAGTGTATTCTTTTTCAGCTTTGACCTCCTCCGCCACAGAATTTGCTCATCCGGAGTCGAGAATTCACTGCTTACATTACACATGTAGTTGTGCCAGGAGCGAGTGACTTGAGGTAGCTTCTCCTTTTTCTTCCAGCTGGCTGGGGCTCCCTCTCGTACAGCATCCTGCAATGACAAACGCTGTGGTCAGCAGCGAGCTAAAGGGTCTGAAGGGAGCATGAGATGGCACTGAGGACAAACAGTATGTATGGCAAAGAAACACAAAGCCCATCCTAATAATGGCTGGGTAAAGGTAACTGACTAGCACTGTTACCAGTCTGCCTGTTATCAAGTTATTAAAAACAGATCAAAAAGACAAACTTCATCAATCCATATCATTTTAGATGCACCCAACTACTGGATGCTAGTGCATAGATAACATCACAATAAGAAAATTTGTGTTTACATGCTGCAAACATGCATCAAAAAATGCATGGTTTAGATGGGAATGTGAGCAAAGCAGGGGCATGCCACAAGTGCATATCCGTATAAGAGTATACAGAATATGCAGGGTATAGTAAATATGAAATTATATTACACTCAATTTACAGGGCTTTTGAAAGGGCATTGTACTTACTTCAACCCCAAATTTGTTCATTTGAAACCACATTATGCAGTTTAAGTCAAAGCACAAACATTGATAACTTCTTCACAGCATGCATAACAAATTCAGACAACAGGCTTAGATCTAAACAGCATTTGTCAAGAGTTCTGTTTTAGATGCCAATGAGTCACAGAAAGTTTAACATTCACAGATGAGTGCTTGAACATCAATGCAGTGCACTTTTCTGTCACTGACAGATCTGTACTGTCCACAACTATCATGTACACCAAGCAGGTTAAAACCACCACCAAAGCTTATTTGAAAATACTATTTAACCCAAATATGACAAATGACTTCACTGTCACCTGTACACATTAGTAAACTGAAAGAAAATAGATCAAACATGTTAAAAACAGCAGGCGTCAATGCGATATCATAAGCAGGCCAGTGCTATACACCGAAAGTGAATGCTGTAGTACTTACAATACACCACCCCACCAAAGTGCGTTGGATAGATTCAAGAGAGAAATGAAAATGTCTCAAATGAATGATCTTGACTTACTTTAGCAGGCCTCACCTTTGATGCAATCATATAGGGAGGGACTATTTCAACATTTAACTCCTGAAATAGCTCTCTACATTGCATGCTCATAAAGTCTCCGGCCAGAGGAGACTTGACGATGCCTGTGGGAGAGAGAAAGAATACCTGTAACTATTTACAGAGATCACAGTAAAAAAATCTCATTTTTAATGCTTATTTCAAAAGGTTAGAGTCCACATTTGAAGTTAAATAGTGATTTTCCAAAACGAGCATTTACTCTCTATCCAACAAACTACACTGCAATAACACATGAAACTGGATGTATCACTATGACCATGAGTTTGTCCTTAATGACCCACAAGTAATACAGTTCTCCAGATGAGCCATTCTCCACATACCGCACGAACTAAAATTACTTCATTGATTTGTGGGTGACAGTTCCCCCCTTATCGTATTAATATGCCTTTTTGGGCTCCCGCACCGCTCTCCTCTGCCTTGTGTTTCACTGCAGCTCGGACTCAAATAGCTCTGTCGCAGTAAGTCTAGCTCTTGAGGTCAAGCCACTGTTGCTACCGTTTCCTGAAATGATGCCCCCAAAATCCTTCTCTTGAATGTAAGGGGATGTTTGAGGATGGATGAGCTGTCAAACCTCTGACTGTGTCTGTCATTACATCTTCCTGCTTCCAGCTTCTATGTATGGACTAATTCCAGTGAGGAAGCATTGTATTTCTGCTCTTCAGTCTGATTTAATTCCACTTGTACTCTTTTTTGACAAAGGGTTTCAATACGGAGGCGTACTTCAAAAGGCAGTGGTCAAAGCAAAACGTGTACAAGCTTCAAGTATCACTGGAAAATTACTCATGTCCAGTATTCATAAGGACAAGCTGGTAACATGTTTAAAATGACTGTGCCAACCAGCAGATGGCAACATAAAGGTATTACATAGAAGAGATGCACTTGGAGCAATTTAGGATTTAGGTCCGTATATACAGTACATCAAAAGAAATACTTAAACTAAAACCAGAAGGAAAATATACAGTTGGGGAATGTAAAACAGGGGAGGATAATTAGTCACCTTGTTGCAGAACATAACCGTCATGCACTGGAATGGCTGTGGTGTGTGTGGCTCCACTGTCCAGGACCAAACCTGTAGACCGCCCGTTGGCAAAGCTTAAACACTAAGAGTAAAGGAAGTGTTATGTGGTCCAACAAAGATCAGACATAAAGTCTTCAGCCAAGTTCAACAAGCCTGTAATAAACCTGGCAGTTTGAGATCATTATCAAACAGTAAGCTGATGATTAAATGCCTCATCGCTCTGTTGGAGGCGGATCAAGTCACATTGTGAAGGATACGAGGAGAGCACGGCTGTTTTGCAGAGGAAGAAGGCAGGAATGTTGTAATGCTCAAACATGAGCTCCGTTAGCTTCTCCCGTTTCGCTCGTGTGTTCCACTGCAGACACAAAACAGAAGTGCCGTTATTGTAGTAATATGTTTTTCAGTGAGATGGCTGGATGAGATTAAAAGGCTGATTTTGCTCAAGACTTAATACAAAAATCATCAACTCACCGATGCTTCTGACATGAGCACTGGGTGCAGGCTGGGCTCAGACTTGAAGTGCATCTTGTAGGTGTGATCTAAAATGGCCTGGAAACTGTCCCAGTCCTCAACTATAGAAAATAGAAAGACAGAAAACAAAAAGCAAAGTTTGTTATATATTGAAATACTATGGATTTGTGTTTTGTGCTTTTATAGGAGAGCCAAATCAGTGAGACAGTCAAACCTTTTCAGGTTCCATTTAAACTGTGTTTAGATTATCAGATATCTGTAACTGGTGGAAACTTGCATAAAAAAAGGTTATGCGTTGTATACGGAGAAAATCTACGTTTCCAATCAACATGCTAGTTTTGCTAAAATATGGCAGTCCCTTTACACAAATCAAGACAGACTTTGAGTTCATGCATATAGGCCTACAGAAAGTCCAGTGTCACAAAAAATGTCTGTCTTTCATCACTGTTGCTGGGTCAGATGGTGGAGAAAATAGAGCGATGATGAGCTTTTTTGGATAATAATTTGAGCACCAGGCACAAATGTTCCAGGTCAGCTCTCGGAGGGGGCCTGTGGTCCCATGGTGCTGTTCTGCTGCAATTAAGATTGGTGTCACACTCATCTCTAAATAGCCTCACAGCCAAACTCCACTGGACCAGATTCTGATTAGCATCATCAGCTAGGTCAGCGCACAGGACCACTTGCTTCAGAGCTACTGCCAAAGCCTGCAAGATTAGCATTTGTGGAGCACAATTTGCAGAAATGTCAGGCTAGGCTGTAAATGTTTTGGTTCACATTTGTCAAATGGTGAAACATTGGTTAGGTTAGCTGAATAGTGGCAAACAGGTGTGATCAAAACATCTCAAAAAAGCAGGAAAGAACCAGGTAGACAAGTACGAAATTTCAGACAGCAGTGAATGAGAGAACTGTGTCCCAAAAAACAGACCTCCTTACCAAAGCCTTGGAAACCAGACCCAGATTAAACCAGGGATTTGGTCATTTTAATAAACTGCTCTCTTAAGAAAGAGCTTCAACTAATGTTCAGCACCAAGGACAGCTCTGGACACACTACCTCCATCTGGCCACATGTCTGCTCAAGCCATCAGTGAACACACCCTGGTGTAGCCAAAAAGGAAATGAATTAAAAATGTCATGACTGGGAGGTACAAGTGGGCGTAAACCTGAGATGGAAAGGGGCTTGGTTTCCGTCAGTGGAATGCAATATGGAAAAGTGAGCTAGGGCACCATAATATGATAACAAGTCTGCATGGTCTACAAATAACCTCATTAATATTCATGATTGAGGTACATTCTGCAAGACAATTGGAGTAGTGACGAGTTCATCTGTCAGGTCAGTTGTCTGACTGAAACATGGTAACTACAAATAGGGATTAAGTGGATGGAATTATAAATATTCTTCGATGAGTTTACAGACCATGACAAACAGGATCACAAGCTTCCAAACTACAAGCAAAGAATGTTAAGTTGGATTGTAATTCCTTCCAATTCTCCTACTTATGTTATGGTCTTTGGCACAGAACAATTCTGCAACAATTCTGTTCTTTTGAATAGGTAAAATTTGCAAGTCCACATAGGCCATCAGCCAAATTCTGTCTGGATGTAATGATACTGTCCACTCCTTGTTTTACAGCAAAAACAAAAACCTCAAAATTATTACAACAAGACCTGATGTGGTGCTGGAAAACAGGTATTCTTTGGGTATTAAAAGAGGAATACAATTCCTACAAATTATTTGTCAAAGAGACTGGGTTAACACTCACTCATGCCATTCTTAAGCGGAGACATGACCTCCATATTCTCCCTGGGCACCCTCAGCTGGTTGGTGTCAATGTAGTAGGTGGTGCCACTTTGCTTGCCCTTGTCCCCATCTGTCTCCATGGGTGTACTGCCATCTTCTCGGTCAAGAGTCACACCAATCACCGTGGGGAAGTCCGCCTGAGGACAGCCAAACCAGTACAGAACACACTGTCAAGCACATGTCTTTTCGTGTTCTGGTTTATCAACATCAATATCTCTTCAGATGCATATGAGCAAATAGCCAGAGAAAAACGTCACCAGAAACTTAACTCCATCCCAGACACTCATAAATTTCCAGATTTGTGAAACCTTGAAGGTGATGAAATTTGTGGCAAAAGCTTCTCTTTTATCAAGACAAAGATTCCAAATGTTTCGTAAGACTCAAAACTACCTGATTATCTTGCAAGGCATCCTGTCTTGTACGGTTTTGTGCAAAATAAGCACAAAATAAAAATAATATCTGCACTGACTAATTCAAAGCCAGTAGGACTGAGATTTTCTCATTACAGCATCCCTAGTCAAAATCAGACAGGGACATGCGACATAGAATTCATTTATTTTGTACATGGAAAGGCCTGATAACAGCGTCATTGCTTTAACACTGCTCTCACATCTACTGGTTCCCCAACTACTGGTAGCTTTGTAATAACTTTGATGTAGCAGGTTATATATGCATCATCATTTTGGAAACAGTGGACAGGGCAGGAAATTGAACGAGCGGGGAAGCGGAGGCGTTGGGTGGGTAGTTTATGACACCTGGGAAAAATTAAAACAAATTCTCTCCACAGATGATGACCAGGGCAATCAATGGTATCTATGATACTGGGTTATTTACGTAAGGCCTGTATTACATAGACTTCAGTGAGTATGGTCTTCTGATGGCCAACTAGGCTTCAAATCTGTAAAAGTCAAGCAATGTTACCACCTAAGACTTTTCTTTTCCAGATTAAATTTTCTTCTACAATAGACACTGCACAATTTACAGAGAGAGGAAGACGTGACAAAGGTCATGATACAGATTTGGATCCATGTCATCATTAGTACTTGTTATGCATCTTAGAGACACCTGGAAACACCATAGATCTTGGTAAAAACCAGGTACAACGCTGTTATGACTTTACTTCTTGGTTACATAATCATACATAATCAGGAGTGGAAAAACAAAAATGGTATGGGCTTTATTTACCCAACAGCAAAGCACAATCCTTTCTTCCTGAGGCACAGATAAATCAAATGAAAGCAAGCAAGCACCCCAGAACAATCTGAACTGAATTTATGCTGTCTGTCTCCAGAGTGAAAGGCCTGATTTCATGACGCTGGTCTGCCCCCCATGGGAAGATGAAAATGCACAGAGGAAGAAAAGATACATAGTTAATCAGGTCATTCCACTGATCCACTTACCTTAGGGCAGTCTTCTCCTGCATAGCCGGCTCTCACAGAATATGAGCCAATGTCGAACACCAAGGCTCCCACCTCATCTGCATGGGTGCAGTTGAAACATAAGTGAGGTGCATGAGTGCAAGGAATCTGATTTGTGTTGTAACATTCAATTTCACATTGATTATACTACACAATAAAGAGTAACTGCAGATAGTGCTGGGTCCCTTGTAAGTCGGTGTAATGAATGATACCCTCTCTCATCTGTTAACTCTGAGTGCATAACATATCTCTATCACAGTGACGGGAATAAGGACACCAAGGGCCTGACCTTTTCATTCCATATTACTGATTTCTTAAATGGTTACTATCAATAAAATTTTTCAAACATTACACTCATTGCTCAGCTGCTGTGGATATGAATGTCGGAGAAACTGCTAAAGTGTAAATGTTCTTGCGATGTTTGTTTGGTAAACAGAGCAACTGATCAGTGTGAGATTCTTAGAAAAGCTGTTCCTTCTGTACAATGACTGGTAATTACTGCAAAATAACACAAATGCTGTAAATACAGGATGTCTCATGATTGTGTATCATTCGGCAAGCCCACATTCATTCATTTGTTTGTAAGCTAGCGGTACCGGCTAGCTAACTAGAGTGGTGTCTAAGCTAAGTCTTCCCCATAAAACAAGGCGCTTTGTTTGATGAATTCGTTTATTCTAACGAGCAACGGTTAAATATATTAACAATAATACAGCTTCAGCTTGATACCGGGGCTAACCGTAAGCACAAATAGCCTAGCCAGCTAGCTAACCATTAAGAATGCTGGCTAGAGCTACTGAACGAGACAATGTGATTAGCTAACTGGTTTAATTTTGACCACAAAATGCAACTCACCGCCCCCGTACACTCCGCCACTCATCCTCTAAATCGTTACAAGAATTTGTTTTCTCTTCTGGAAATTATTAAAGCAAAATCACAACCGCTAAACGGCTAATCACAACAAAAGAAATGTATTAGCATGGATCAACCTAACAGGCGCCACACAGGGTTAGCCAAGCTGTCCAATCAGAATCCAAACGGCATCGCTACTTCCGTCTTGCCTATGACGTAGTATCAAGCGTCTGTGAGAATCAGTTGAGTTGCACAGATCAACGTCTTTTTGGCGGACAGGTGAAGTTGAGGAAAACAAATCAGTGCCAAAGTATCAAGTGCCAAAGTTCAGTTGAAGCACCAGAGCATTATAATGTGTAAGGAATACAAGCTCACATGCGAACAGTCTGTATTGAATAATGTCATTTTGCGTGGAATAAAAAGCCAAATAAATTTGTAGACCTAGATGTACATTGTCAGCCGTCCACATCGTCAATTTTACAAATGGAGATGGTCTTATGTACGGAAAAACGCCTAATAATACAACTTAAACATATTTTTACCGTTCAAATGGCATTTCTTTCTTATTATTTTAAAGTTATCCAAGGTTAATAAATAGCCATTCTAGGTCTTGCAGAAGTGGAGTGTTTGTATTGCTGATCATTTGTCTTTCATTTAACACTCCTTTTCAAGTCAGGTCAAGTCAAGTCAAAGTTTATTTGAAGTGCATTATCACCAGATGGGTCTCAATACACTTCAGCATCTTAACCACTTGGAGCAAGAGCTGGCATGTAATTTTTTAGGTAACTTGTTGGCACTACCATTTTTTTTTTTTTTTTTTTTTTTTTTTTTTATTACCACTCATT
>OMLF01025936.1:10047-23082 GCA_900302615.1 Holocentrus rufus
ATTATATAATTTTCAACAAGAGTGAAATCAGACATTCAAAACGGAATTTCAAATAGGTGAATAAAAATCAAAGAAATTAATCCAAATGCATTTTCTGCCTGCAAAATACGCCCCCCATCAGCCACCCCCTCGCATCCTTCACAGCACAGGGATTTTCAGGCCATTTCAAAGGACATACCAGGATATCAGATCAGGCCTGTATAGCCACTGGGTTTTTTTAAACTCTCCCGTGAGAGTATTCCCCAGGACTCCAGAGACCCGTGACGAGAGTTTAAGCATTGACAACCCATAAGGTATTACCTTTCTAAACTGAAATAATCCCCTATTCACTAGAAGAATGCCGATGTGACAAAGGCAATTATCACTGCAAGAATGGTGTAGGGCAGGGGTGGCTAAACTTTTTCATAGATTGACAAACAGCAGTCCGTGTCTGATAAAGGTTTATGTCCCTGAGACACCTATCTGTCAGTGAATGAAGTGACAGGGAAGCTGAAGTCTTCCTCATTTTGCTGGTGACCCCTAGAATCCACTAAAGGGCCTGTGAACACGGGTTTAAAAACAGGTGTAGGACAACAAATGTGAGGATGAAGACCTCCAGGGAGTGAAGAACATTATGGCCTCTGATTCTATGTTATGTGGTTATGCTCCATCAACGAATCAACAAACCATCTAAATGTTTTTTTGCGGGGCTTGCTTTATTTTAGAAATCAAGTAAAGAGGATAGAATGTGCACCATGATCAGGTAAGTACATTATTGATGGTTTCATTTGTTCTCCAAAACTTTATGATGCTGCAATCAATGCGCGATAATGAAGCAGGAAAAAAAAGATTACCGACAATACCATGCACACCAGCTTTCAGAATGTAAATACTACTTGGGAAATTTGTGTTTTTAGTCACAGTGACAGCAACAAGGAAATGCATGCTATCTGTAGAGAATAACTCAAGATGAAACCAACAATATCAATAATTTTCATCCCATTGTAAGTCAGTTCTTAAAATATTATCGCAGAACACACACAAACACTGTTTTATTGGCAGCTTCCATTTCGATATTTGGGTCGCTGTAAAACATCATTAACTAAGTACAGTACTCGTGTGCTAAGGTGGAAAATGTTGAGTATATTCATAATGAGCAAGCGGAGTCTTGAAGAGCTTCAAATGAGCTTCCTCGTCCCCTGAAATTTCAACCTTTGAGTTGCTCCAATAGTTACAACACCGCCTCCTAAACGGCATAACTCGTCAGTTTTGCTACTGAAAAAAAAAAAAAAACTACTTCTCTCAAGGTTTTTTTTTTTTTTAAATACTGGGTGGTCAGCGTGTGTAGCATGTGAAAAGTATTATTCCGACATTCCCGACAGCACTTGAAAGCAGCGTAAATCCGTCCATGTCCATCCAGTAAGCTGCCGAGGGCGCAGAGGAGGCTAAAGGGCACCACAGACAATCTCCCACCCCGAAGAACTGCCAGACAATCCATTTGTACACTTCTGACATTTACGTTTTGTTCTTGTTTTGTTTTTCCACCTGCAACACTCTTCCTCAGTCCCAACCAGCCACTAGCGGGCTGTTTTCCTCTCTCTCCTTCAAGAAACACACTTTTTTTCCTCCTCCCACACCTTTTATAGTTCTGCACTGTCACACAACAATTAAAAACCGCTAAGTCTCTCGTTAACAGCTGGTAAAGATTAGCAGAGTATCGCCTCTGAATTGAGTGTTTTTCCAGGGACTAATCCTTTGAAATCCCCCCCACACCCCTCCCTCTTTTTTCAACGGCGGGCACATGATAAAACAGGCAACACTTCAGTCATGTTGTTCTCTCTCACCACACTAAATACTTCAATTACCAAAGCCTGCGGCGCTTAAACTTAAATGACATTCATAGGCACTAGCCTGCGAGAAAGAAAATACTTTAAATAAATCTTGTGGCTCACCTGAGAAAGACTGTCTCTCCTTGTCGGACGGTGATATTGTCCATCACTTTGTTGTCGGATTGAGAGTCCCCTTGGCTGCGGACTGGCAACCCTGCGGGCAGAAGAAGCAAAATCCTCAGAGAGAGAAGGACTGTGCATTTGGAAAGACCGACAAAGTATCCACGGGCAGACATCGCTTTCAGCCTTTCGGGGGGGTGTGTGTAAAAATCCCACAGCGAGACAATAAGTCGGTTTTCAGCAGGCAAAACAGTCCCGTGGAGATTATTTACCCCCAGTTCATTAGTCTTAATCCAAATCTTCTCGCCAGGTAGCAGCGGTGTGCAGCGAGAAGAAAACACTCCGCGACCCTATCTGGCTGCACTGTAAAACACCCACTGTCTGTCTGTTTATTGTTTAAAAAAATAAAAATAAAAAAAGAAAGAATTCCCGTCCAGTAGCTTGCAATATCACCAAGTTTTCCCCCCTGACACTGTAGGTCTAAAGTAGCCTTCAAAATGCCTTCGAACAGCCGATAAGAAAACTATTCATCGGCAGGCTGATGCGCACGTAGGCGAAAGAATAAATGACACGCAAGCCATATCCAGAAGAAGATAGAGAGAGAGAGAAGGAGAGAGAGAGAGCGATGCCAAGTTTGGGATTTGCATCGGTTGTCAATGACTTGTAGTTGATCCTTCCCTGTCGCTGCTCTAGCCTCTATATTATAAGGGTTTGCACTCGGGCTACGTCAGAGGTGGGCAATTTGGTCAGTGGTGAGGACAAAATGAATTCACAGTTGCATAGTCTGCAGCCCTCACGGAGCACATGAGATTAAATGTGCCTCGTGCTTTTAGAGTGTCTGTGGAACTCAGCGATGCATTTGAACTCACCATATTGGGCTTTATGATGTTTCTTAAAATGTACTGCACTATTACAGCAGTTTCTAGCGTGTCTGCTGGACTCAACTGTGGGTTGATCATTATTTATGTCCAATAATGTAGGATTTTAAAATGTGTCTGTGGTGTTCAACGTTGCGTTTATGGTGATAATATCATGCATTATGGCATTTTTTAAATCTTCCTTTAGAATAAATAGTATTTCATATTTTGCTATTATACCAGTATAGTATCGTTCCATAATTTCTTAAAGGATTACTACAATTATTGTAGGGAAGGCTATGAGCTATAAGCCGTGATCAGAGTTAGGGTCAATATACACTGTTGTTTGTTACCTACGAAGATAAGTTCATAAGTTAAGTCATGTAGTTTTAACCCTTCAGTGTGTTATAAATTTAGAAAAAAAAAATACATTTAGCTACATATGCATTCGGAATATGATTGTATGTGTATGTTTCAAATCATACAGTATTGGTACTACCTAAATGACTTACTAAATTATTAAATAAATAAATAAATAAATAAACGGTTTGTGGTAGCCTACATGTAGATATACCACTGCACAGGATGGCTGTATCCCTATTGCCCAAAACTATGTTTAAAATGAATGTTATACATATATAAAAATCCATCTTGGCCAATTTGTGTACATTTTGAGACATATCTGTACTACTATGAACTACTGAATTGTATTTTTGGCAGTCGTCATTAATCCATTTACATATTTGAAGTATTTTAAAGTGTAGGCTTGATACTACTCTGTTTTAGTAGGGTCATTTGAGTCATCAGTCACTTCTGCATGTAAATACTAGACTTTGAACTGCTAAGAGTGAAGCACTGTATTGCTGCTGGAGAATAAATTAGCCTATGCATATTTAAAGATGGAATAAGTACATTCATTTGACCATATAAATGCTGAATATATTCTCTATATGCTTGAAGAGCTTGACTTGTAAGATGAAAATGAGCTATCACGGGCTAAAATGCAAGTCTGTTTTACTCCAGTGTTTATAGGGATGAATGCAAACCATCCCTTTTAAAGCCTCGGCATACATGTAAAACTCATGTTTAGCTGTCACATAGTCTGAGGGTGGGAAAATAATGTGTCTAATCACTACGTAAACAAAGCCAGAGACACAACAGCCTTTCTGCCTGGGTAATTTTCTTTTTATGGATTTTGGGCTTTTTAATCAGCAATAAAATGACACAGAATGTTCCTTTTTATGCGATGGCACATTTATTAGCAGCTTGAAATCCATCAAAAAAAAGAAAAAAAAGGAAAAAAAAGACAATTCTGTCCCTGAAAAGCAGCACTATTTTGTCTGTAGCTGACTTGTAAAAACAGTTAATTGCACCTGCAGAACATCGCTATAGGATAAATAAGGTTATAGTAAGATAATAACATATTTTCCTATGTCATATTATATAATCCACATTACATGAGGCTTAGTTGCTACTAGATGAGTAGTTAAATCAAAGCAGCCATCAAAGACATAGTGTTATGTCATGTGTGTCACATGAACTGTAGCAGTGTAGCTGACTTCTCTGCCATTAAAAACCCAATCAAACTCCCACTTTATTACTGAGCAACACATTAGCATGAAAAAGCAGCAGAGACAGTGGCTGCCATTCTGTGATTTTTTTGCCTCTCATTTACCCCAGCAATACATACACATAAACTTATACAGTCAGATTATGTCTCCTAATTCTCAGCATTCATTTCCAATTCCAACCAAATTTCTTTTCAATCTCGAGTCACACTGCCGTTTAGAAACAGCTGTTATAGCTTGCAATGAATATTTGCAAACTTGAACTGAGTACGCATTTGCAAGTCTGCGTTAAACACTTGCAAGTTCATGCTGTATTCTGTTTTTCTTTCTATTTGATCTGTACTTGCGTAACTTGGTGTATCAACCCTGCTCTGACTCTCTCTCACTCGCTACAATCAGCGCCTGATTACTCTGTTTTTGTTTGAACCACCACTGAGGGATCAAAATGTTTCAGAATGTGACCCAGTGAGGCTTGTATGGATCCTTTTCTGGAAGAAGCAGGATCATGATGGGATCCCATATTTAGACTGTTTTAGCGCACTGGACCCATCTCAGGTCAGAGTGCTTTGACCTGAAATGGTGAAAGCAGGCAAAGTAAAGGAGAGATGGTCATGCCCTGACTTGTTCATAGTGACTCATTTCAAGGTGATTCATTGCATTCAGAAAATCTATGTGAAAAAAAAAAAAAAAAACTCCTGCTGTTGGCATTGCAACGGCCCCTAACCGACATACACAGGACAACAAAACAACTCCGGGCACGACCAGATCTATTCTCGCTCAAAAATAAAACCTGTATACATCCCCCAATGTAAACAATGCATACTCTAAACAAGCTGAGAGCTGTGAGTCGAGAGGAGGGTGGAGAGAAGGGAGAGAGAAAACGGTTGTCATGGCAGCACTTGTGAATAGCACTACAGATGTGAGGTGATCTGCTTAATTATACATTATCTCAGTTTGGCAAAGGACCTCCAAAGTGAACGGAGTGCTGCACGCTGCAGGACATCAAGTAGATAAACTCATGCAATGTTTGGGCTATAAACGTGCAGGTCAGCCGAACAGCCTATTTATAGGCAAATGAGTCATGGCCTGCATATGGGTGTCTGCGTAGGCACTTTGTCCTGCACTCACCATTCACCACTGTGTCGGTTGCATCCACCTGCATCTGCAAGTGGTTGTTGTGCACCAGCCTGCAGTCGCACAGCAGCTATGAACAATCATTTACACAGTCTGGCAAAAAGCAGTGCCTGCCACTCGAACTGATTCTCATGCAAATTGTGAAACCTTAGGGCGATTATATATTTGCACTTTTTATCTGGTCTTCAGTGGAGTGCAGTGTAGATAGCTCTGCCCGCATGCAGAATCATGTAGTATGTTATGTAATTATTATCCTGAAAGTGAAAAAATGAGAACTTGTGTCACCACTAAGTCTGGTTGTTCATTTCAAAAGCTGCCAGGTTTTTGGGATCGGCAAAACAGGCACATCATTCTACAGGAGAATGCACTTTGAATTCGGTGATTGAAAATCTTTCTTCCCTCGAGACTTCAAGGATAACTTGATTTGTTTACACTGGAAATGAGCAAAGCTAGCCAGAAGTTAGGAGTCCACAGGCTAGAACAGAATAAAAACAAAAAAACTTTGGTACCACTTATCTTTTGGTAATACTGATGGCTTGTAATCACATGAAGGTGCACTACGCAAAACTGCAGAGAGCCGATTTAACTGAAAACATTTTCAACTGACAAAAATACATAATAAGTACGTCTACGTGGTTTTCATCATCGCCCTGACTTGCTGATAAGATACATGCTTATTCCACGATTGTTGTCAGTTGAGTCTAAAGGGTCCTCACTTAACCCTCGACACTTCTGCATAATGCACCTTCAACATACTGAATGCAGAAGCGTTAGCACCACTGGAAATGATCCTGGTGCCAACCCTCTTGTCAGACACCGGGTCAAGTGACCAATCTGCTAAAATCCCCAAAAAGTGAAAATAGTCCTTTAATTAAATTGGCTATAGGTTTTGAATACATGGCCATTGTTTTCTTGATAAGTGAAACCAGGAAGACACACACACACACACACACACACACACACACACACACACACACACACACATTCACTTATCCTCCTGTCATCACCCCATCTCTCCAAAAGCTGCATGAATAAAAACAGCTGCTTGTCCTTTGATCGCTACATAAACAAAACATGAGTTACACTGATCATGGATGCAGTTTTTCTGTTGTTGATCCATACTTAAACTGCCTAAAACAAAATAATATGGGAAAGAGAGAGGAGGTTGCCCAGCTTCACTGATGGCAGCGATCACTAAAATCCATGCTTGCTTATTTTTTGCCTAATTAGGCTCTCTGTCAGTCAGCGGCCTCATGGCGGGCTCCTCTGCCCATTTTAGCTCGCACCATGGCATAAGACAGCCCACGCTGCAAAAAAATGTTTGGAATGCAATTATTCAGTCCTGCGTTCACGACCGCTGCTCTGACACTCATTTAATACCAGCGTTCACCACTGCTGTTCAATATCAATATGTTTGCCTCTCGGCATTTTCCTCGATTTATAGAATGAAGGCAATAAACCGTCATGGGAACGTGAATCAGCAGATTTGCTATCACAGACATATTACTGGTGTTTATACACACCAGTAATACACTTTTTTTGTAGGAAATACCACGTTATTTGATTGTCATAAAGCGCTGAAATAATATACCGTACATCCTGGGTTCCTAATCTGTGAGTTGCCACACGACAAGAATAATACTTGTTAATTAGTCTGGCTCCCAAGGCACTAGTTACTCATTTGTGCCCCAGACTGAGAGACTTAAGGGCCTCTGCCTGGCCAATAAATGTCAAAATCCATTATACATCTGAACAAGACACTCTGCATTAATTAGTGAATAGAATTCGAGGCCTTTTTGACTTTTAAGCACAATGACCACTTTTATCCATCTTCGGGAACATCATTTGGCATGAAATTGCCATGTGGTCTTGGTCCTGAAATGTAAACAAAAGCACTTCAAGTTTGGGTTTCAGTGTGTGCCGTTATTATAGTGTGTGCATACTGTACTGTATCAACTTTTTCTCCCATCACCTCTGAGCAGCAAGTTATGAGGACAGAGGAGGTGGGCGTGCTATGGGCTTGACAGTTTCCGAGATATTTCATAGTCCAGATCTTGAAAGGGGAGCGAATGAGATGTCACCATGCAGAACAACAAGCCTCCAGGCAGCACAGCCTCAGGAAGCCACACAATC
This sequence comes from Holocentrus rufus, assembly GCA_900302615.1. Classification (NCBI taxonomy): domain Eukaryota; kingdom Metazoa; phylum Chordata; class Actinopteri; order Holocentriformes; family Holocentridae; genus Holocentrus; species Holocentrus rufus. The sequence goes on from OMLF01025936.1 coordinate 17,668, forward strand.
ATGTCAGTTGACACGCTGGGAGCACTGCAGCTCATAACCAAGGCTCCACCTCCGCATACACAATAAATGTCATTGCCCTGTGCCCCTGCCAATCTCACCTGAATGAATTTATCAGGTAAATGAATCCATCAGGCGATGCCTTCACCATAAGGAACAGCATGTGCTAACTTGCTGAACAAGGGATGCAGATTTCGAGTCAAAGTGAAAATCAGCCAAACAGACGTTTCTTGGTTTTGATTCTGGGGTGACAGTCGTCTAAATGTTATATGCATCATGTTTCCACAGTTAATTTTCATGTAAGTCAGTACATATTGAAGTGTTGCTTGTATTTTCCTACAACAAAAATGTTGTTGTTCCTAAAAGTGTATGAGCATGTGTCATTTGGAGGAGCTTTGGTTTTAAACCTCATGATGGCAAACAAGTGCAGTCTGTGCAAAATTTGTCTTGGGGTTGTAGCTGCACCCCAAAGTAAGATATGTAGTAATTATGCTGTAATTTGGACCACAATAAGAATAATAAAGTAAGAATGAAACCAGGACTTTCTTGCTGTTGCTGCTGCTGCTAGTTTGAGTAATACTGCATTGAGATAAGAGAAATTTATACTGTATGCTGAGGTGAAAACAAATGAAACAAAGATATTCTGTTTTCCTGAAACCAAGACAACAAATCATGACTGATAATTGTGACAGCATTTACCAATATAATCAGGATTATTACTTATGTCAGAGTCATGCGGGCCAAACTGGAAAGAGTCAGTCTCCAGACCAAAAGGAAAAGCCGGATGGAGGGAGTAAGTGACACCACCCCCCTGCTTTATCTACTGCCAAGATGCCCTTGAGCAAGCTGCTGCACCCCCAACCACTCTGCCGGAGCTGCCTGTCAGTGGTGGAGGGGCTGCTGCACGAGGCAGATTCTGATACAAACGGTTGTGAAGCAGGGTATTGCTGAAAAAATATTGGCTCAGCACAGTTTCACTTCCCTACATCAATGTAATTTGACATTCTGCTGGTGACACGGATTTTAGGGCTTCTGACATACACAGAGCAAGATTCCCAATGCTCTGAAGGCAACAAGGGACCACTGACTTGCTGATCAATTGGGACTGATGACAGACTGAAAAAGACAGAACTACTAAAAAGGACGTGTATATGTCTTTGGTTAATTCTCTCACTGTGCGTAGTAACTGCTCATCAGAGGGCTGTTCAGTAATATTCATCTGAATGAGCACTATTCAGCAATCCTCCACACACATATAGCTGAGCAGATTATTACAGCTTCAGTTGACGACAAGTGATGGGTCAAGTGTGAGGCCACGCAGTAATCAAACACAGAAGCATTATAAATCACATAAATCAGTCAGACTGACCAAAGTACAGGTCAGACCTCATCATTTACCCAAGACGTGTAATACAGAAATACTAGTAGGGAGATTTGCTTTCATTTTAAAGGAATACTCCAACGTTTTGGGCAAAGTACCCTTTTTCCAACTTACCCAGACTGAGACAAGATATTCTATACCATTTTCACTTCTGTACGTCCACTGGTTTGGTTCCACTGGTTAGTATTCCATGTTAGCTTAGCATAAAGGCTTGAAGTCCACAGGAGTCATTAGCCTAGTTCTGTCAAAGTGAACAAATAAACCTTATTTACAGAATGTATTGTGTATTTGAAATACATACCTTGAAATTTTTTTCAAAAAACGAGACTCATTTTAAGAGAGGTGAGATTGTAGGAACTATACATGGTAAGTATAACAAGTAGTATAACAGCTGAACCTGTGTTCATCGGTTATAGTTCCTTCCATCTAATTCCCCCTAAAATGACTCTCATTTAAAAAAAAATTCTAAGATGTGTATTTCATTACCGTGTAATACACCACACATTATGTAACTAAGACAGCTTCAGAGTTGTTGTAAGGTATATTTTTTCACTTTGATGGGGCTAGGCTAATGACTCCTGTCGGCTAGTTTTTATGCAAAGCTAACATGAAACGGTACCCATTAGGTGAAAATGGTATCTTGTAAGTCTGAAAAGGGGTATTTTGCCCAAAACGTTGGAGTATTCCTTTAAGTACATCAGCATAAAGTCTGCCAGCAGGATTCTACAGTTGTATACATGAGTACATATACACACAAGTGTAGGGACGTCTTTCTCCAGACAAGTCAGGGAAGTGTGATTGTGCATGATAGGCAGTGTGATAGTGTGATAGGCAGTTTCCAGTGGGAATGTGTGCAAGCGTACAGCATCAGTGTGAAGCAGGACAATGCTAAAAAACAGTGAATGCACTCAGCTGACTCTCCCTAGATAAAAGAAAAGTGTGAAACATGAATAAATAAAGGCAGAAACAACTTTTTTTAGCAGTAGTTTAGCAACTACTTTCATCTAAAGATATGACTCTTCTTAAGATGGATGATGTCAATAAATGCAGCTTGAAGTTGTCCAGCGTTTCTTAATCCCAGGCCCACAGTGCTGCTGGTTTCATAACTCTTGGGTGACTGTACCCCGAGTTTCAGTGTCTCTTCTTCTTCTGCTCGCTGTAAAACTGCAGTGCACTGGGCAGAGGCAACAGCAGTGGAGAGTGGAGAGGGAGGGAGGAGCGGCTATCAAATCCATCTGATTTTATGGTCAAACTGAAGTACAGCCAGAGACAAACTGTCTCTGCTACAGCGCTATGAAACATTCAATGACATTTTCACCTCCTTCTCAGTTTTAACACTGGGGAAAAAAAGGAGACAGAATTGTTCATTTAGCAGCTAAAACATCGGCAGTTCAACACATGCACTTACACCCATGTGGAGGTTATGCTATCAGTTAACATCAAAAAATATGCTTTAGTGTTTCTGAGCCCTTCAACTACCAGTTAATTAACTGCATTCACCCGGCATTCCACATGTAAATCGGTGCCTGATTACGTGACTAGAGTGAAACCCAACAGGACTTAAAGTCGTACACTGTTTTGTCATGTTTTTATGTTCTAAAACCTCAAAGTGCCTCTTTTCATGCTAACCTGTCATTTCTTGTTCTTGGACGCTGACAGGACCGTGGCTTATCATGCTAGCAGCCATCTTTTTTTCTATGCTGTCTGTTGTGCTAGTTTATAGAACATTAATAGGCATGTTTCACCATGGTTACCTATAGCCCTTTTTCACAGCAGCATTTTGACATGGAATAGCAGGTAAGCACAGGTGCTACTGATGACATTACAGTTCCATTTAGGCCTCACAGCGCCAGGGTCCTACTATTGTTCATGCTGGCTCACTGGAAAGACTCTGCCACACTTAAATGGAACAGAACCTTCATTACTGTCATTAGTAACAAGTGTTCACCTGATATTTCCTGTCAAAAGGAGTGCTGTGAAAAGGGCTATAGGGAAACAGAAAGGAAGTAGCTTTGATGTAGCCCCAAATAGTTTCTCTGTTAGAAGCTCACCTGAACTGTTTATTTTTTAAGTCTTTATGGATTTCTTTTTTCTCATTTTGGTGTTCCTGTACTGCAAACATGTTATCTACAGAGAGGAATGTGGCAAACATTTGTTCATTTATCATGTTTTTTCTTCAACAAACTGTTGTTGTTAATGGCTTGTGTCAGTTTTCCTGCCTAGCTAAGCTAACCACTAATGTTTCAATTAAAGGTGCTGCTTTATGCTTCATAAATGCACATAGAACATGTTAGAAGCGATAGCTCTGCATTTCTCCTAGCACCGTATCTGCAAAACAGCCTTAATCTAGTAAGTCAAACAATTTATAACATTGAATTTTGCTGTTCTCACAATGCAAATTTACATTGAAATGAGCAATTAATGATTTCTATGACAAAGACTGACTGTTGTCAACGCCTCATCATTGGCGCTGGCACATCTAACTCAAACACACTTATTCATTTAATTAGCTGCAGTCTGCAGCTGTGGTTTCAAGAGGTTGAATTGTCTTGATGGCTGTTTTGTTGTGCTAGGCTGTTTCTAGGCATCTGTGACTCTGGCTGTCTGGATTTATTGAGTTAGCTGCACATTTTTTAGCACTCCCATGTAAACAGCATTAATTCAAGTGTAATCACTGTTCCAGTGTATTGACTGCTCTACTTTTTGAAGTTTTGCAAGTTTGGATGTGGGCTATTTTGTTTTCCATCAATGTATGTTGTGTTTAAGTGTTTCTGTGCATTCCATCACTCTGGCAGTTAAGTTGTAATTTTTCAAGCATTCCAAAGCGAACACATTCATGATGTTCATTTTTTTAGCAGACTGACTGATTTGTAGTTTGAGCACGTTCTTGTACATCCAAAACATATAGGCCTAATAAATATAACCCCATCTAACTAAACACTCAACAGCTGCCACCGCAACATATGGCTGATGCAGGGAAATGAATGAATTACAAAAATTGTAAATTTGGCGACAGGAGCAAATTCAACATCGTATCACCCGACAACAAACAGCATTTCCTCTTGGGTGGCAGTTGGGCATCCTTTACACTATAATCTGCACCTTAGTCGGCTGCGAGAGGACAGATGTGCATGAAATGGATCATGTCGAGGTGCTGGGCACTGAGTTAAACGGGCATCTCTGCTGCTCTGCACTGTGATCCCCCTTGATGACTTCCAGATGGTCATCCTCCATCTTTAAGACTCTCTTTGTCCACAAGGGAACCTGGGGTAATGAGCTCTTCGTCATTGGCATTAATGAAATATCACCTCGCAGGATGGAGGGAGCAACAGGGCAGGGGGAATCTCAGCGAGGCACACTTCAGCCGATGTGGCGCAGCTGAAATGCCAGGAGTAATTCTGGAGATTCTTGATGATTTAATACCAGGGGTAAAGCCTTACGTGAGAACTGCTTATATATCCTGTCGGTGTTAAAATTAAGCTCACGGTATAATTGGATCTCAAGAGAGCCTGGTGAAAAGATGACAATGTGAATGTGTTTTTGTGAGGTTCCCTCCATTGTATGCAAGTGATTGTACGTCTAAGTAATTGTACCGGAGCGCTCCGGAAAGGGGTGGACAGGATGCGCTTGACTTGGGGTTTCAGCTCATGGAGAAAAACAATAATTAGGAGTCAGCAAGCAGCTGGAGGAGCGGCAACACGGCCGAGTGGCTGTGAAGATGGTCGTTGTGGCCTGGGAGAGGTTTCCAATTGGCGCAGAGTCCGAGGGCAATTGCACCTCCAGCTCCCACGCTGCTCCACCCCTCTAATCCCCAACACTCACCAAAGAGCAAGCATTTGCCAAGATCTTAATCACGGCGGGCCCAAGCAATCAATAAGAAAGTGGCCCTTAGGTGTTAGACATCCTGGAGTGGAAGTGACCATTACTTTCTAATAAAGAGATTGATGCCGGAGAGCTCGTCTTCATCACCCGTTAGCAATAGCTTCCCGACTGGAAGGCATGTTAAGTGCACTTTGCTGTGACACGTCCTCAGCTAT
>OMLF01025938.1:7696-35949 GCA_900302615.1 Holocentrus rufus
TACCACAAAATTCCCCCTCCAACTGAAGAGGTGCTGGCGGGTTTAAATGTGCACCCCTCGATTTGGGTTACAAGGATCAACAGCAAAGTTTTCACCCAAACTGCACTGCAACTGTGCATAAGCATGCAGCTGTAGGGGGTGGGGGTGGGGACGAGACGAGTGTGTGCGATGTTTAAGTACAAGCCTGGGACTCTGAACACTTGGGGGAGGGCCAAGCGTTATTTACAAGCAGGTGTTCGAGCCTCCAGTGAGTGTAGTTAATTACGATCGTCCATTTAATTTTTTTTTTTTTGTAAATATAGGCTGATTTATCTGTGGTGTGGCAGTGGTGTAAAAATAGTAAAAATCATACTTGAATAAAAGTAAAGATACCCTGTTAGAAAATTACTCAGGTAAAGTGAAAGTCACCGATTATTGTAATACTTCCTAGTTCTAAAATATCTGGTATTAAGTATACTTAAGTACTCAAAAGTACAAGTAAATTTTGCTTAATAAAGAAGCAAAATTTACTTTCAAAATTGATAAAATTTACAAGAGCAATCTTTGGTCATTTCACAGGATATTTATATAAATAGTGTGGGAAATTCAATGCTGTAGCTTCACACTTATGAACAAACATCTCTCGTGTTACATCTCTGTGCCTGTCTCTGTTGGTCCATGTTGGAAAGAGCAATTACATCTCAAGCCGGGCAATTTGTGCTGCATCCACAACCCCGGCTCCTCTGACTCGGACACCTGGCACAGGAGTGTGTTCAGCTGCTAATTCCTGGTGGGAAACTCATACGCCTGATGAGTCCAGCACCACATGAAATAAATGTAGTTTTGAAGTCTCTTCCATCCTGGCAAAATTAAAGAAAGAATTTAAACCTGCAAGCGAAATCACGCAAGCACCTCGAGTTGCGCTGATCTGTCAGCTGACTTTGCACATTGCCTTCACCAACTGGGCGCTCTCTTTAAGGTGTCAAACTCACCTGCTCGCTCTGCTGCTGCCACTGTTGGGGCTGCTGCCTATGCATCTCACACACCCAACCACTTCCCAGCATGCAACCCGGGTTCTGTTTCTTCATGATTCCCCATGGGGTGGGGCATTGATCTCTCTGCACTTGCTTATGCTGACTTTCAACTACCCTTTGCAGGGACCAATACGAAATATAGCCTTGATGCCAAATAAAATCTATATCTACGTTCATTGTGAATTGCGTGTTCCTATTAAATATGTGAGCTGACTGACTCAAATAAAATTCCGAGTGCATAATTGGTCATGAAAATAGCAGGTAACAGCCTTCAGAAGCCGTGCATACAGTCACACAGATAGAAATGCACAGAAAGCGTGCAGTTGAAGAGTATAACCTGGTGGAAGAGGGGGCTGTGTGTGACAGGAAGTCCAAGAGCGTTCAGACACATTCCCAACACCATGTCGTCCGGTGCATCATTACTGTAGCATTTGCAGCCGCTTTTAAGGAGTCGGACCACTGCCTCCCTGCTGAACACCATGCTGCAGCAACACAGAGATTAAAAGAAATCATCAAAACCAATAAATAAACAGCAGATTTATTTGACATTGTCATGTTCGAAATGACCCCCCAGAACAACATCTCCTTCACGTTCAATCATTTTCTAAGGTTCAGTGTATGTATTTTATTTAGTCAGAGAGTGGGAGATAAAGCAGGGAGCCAAACTGTGCAAATCAAGCTGAGAGAAATATGTAGCTTTCTTTGAATCGTTTTGTGTGGCTCTGCACTACAATGATGTGACATCTCTCTGAAAAGGAGAGCAATCAGACAAGAAAAGACAAATCTTAGGCTGCCAGAAAATAGCTCATTGCCACTCAAAACAGTGTTTAGAAGATTTTAGAGAAAACTGGCAGTTGCAGTGCTGTAAAATGTCACAGCAACTGAAGCCTCCCTAAATAGAGTGACTCCCCCAGTTTGCCCACAGCTCAACAATTACCTGCAGTGCATCTTACCTGCAGCAATGACAGCTGACATTCAGCAATTGCGTCTTGTCAATTTTTAGAATCAACTGCGTTGGAGATTTCTGTTTTGAGAGTTTGCTTTCAAGAATCTTATATATTGGCAACAGTTTTATTTAATACAAAGGGATGCTTTTCTTGCGGTGACCTACAGCAAGTTTGTGCAACTGTGGGTGCAAGTGCATATTGATTTCCTGTCAAGTTTTATCAGCTGCTCTATGTTGTGTTGATTTGCTATATGTTTTTATTGTGAACCCTGTCTGCAAACCAATTTTCCCTTAGGACAGAACAGAGTTTTGAATTGAATCAAAATGGTATTACCGAATGTCGATTATAGGTTTTATAGTCCCTCTGTTGAGCCTTTCATCAATATTCTCAGAGCACATTTTGGCCATGTAACTCACCCTCCGCCTCCCGTGATGTAACTGTAGCCGCCTTGGCTCAGGCCGTAGCCGTACCTCTCCCCTAGACACACTGGTTCAAAGGGGTCGTAACAGCTCAGCAAGACTTGCAGTCTGGGGAGGCTGGGGGAGGCGCAAATCAAACTCATCACACACTCATCACACTCCGATGTCCGTGCATACACGCAGTCGCACAAACATATGTAACTTTCATTTTTGATGCTGGAATAACCACTTTCCCCAAGGCAATGCTGCACATTCAGTGGCTTCCACATGAGAGGGCAACCTGACATACATGAAGTGAAGCCAGTTGGAAATGAGTATATGTACTGAGCATTTTAGACATTCAGCCAAACGGTGCTGTAACTTGTTTTTCAAAAGCGACGATTCAAAGTAGTTATTTTCTTTCACTGTACAAAATTGCTTTGCATGGCGGTGAGACAGTGAACGACTGGGAAATTTATGATTAAATGTCAGTCAAGCTGTGAGAAAAACAAAATGCAAAGTTGAAGCAATCAGTTGCCATGAAAGATACGAATGCGTCGTTACGGTAACGTACCTGATAAGTGTGTCGTCGTCTACAATGAGAAGCCAGTTGGTCTTCGGGACAGCATTACTTAGAAATCTCTTTAAGATTGCAAAGGTTTTCCCACAGTGTCCTGCAAATAGAGACATAGCACCAACAGACTGGCCTGTAAGAGTTTTCCACACACTGACCAGGTGATACATTCTGCTTTATAAAGATAAATGAGCCTTTTTGCAGGAATACAAACAGACCTGACAAAAGCAGGCACTGACACGCGCACACACTCGCGCCCGCATACACACAAACACAAAAGCACGGCCACACAAAGCTGCAGACATCATTATGATAAAGTCAAATAATATAAAAGGCTACAGGCCGACCGTGAGTCACAATCGGTAATTGCCAAAACAGCGATGTCATCACCTGTCAGAGGAAGTTATTAGAGCGCCTTGCCTTTACAGAACTGACATATGTCACAGCACCGTTCACTACCAAGTGTGTGAGCAGTTTTAGCATGGGTGGCCCTCTAGGGAACTAGGCAGTGTTAAAGGAATATTTCAGCCAAAACCTATAAATGTAATTATACAATGTACTCACTCTCAGCGGTCTTGAATGTCTAAGGAAGAAGTTTTAAAGATGTGGATTTTTATTCTAGTGAGGCATGTGATTTAAGCTTAATTCAAAACTACTTAAGGTGAGTACATGATACAAAATATATATCTTTTATATTAAGTATTCCTATCTGTTCAGCTGCAGAACTGCTAAATGTAACCTATATTGTTTCCGCTCTACAACATGGAAACCACTCCAATAAACATTTTACTAATTACATTTTAATTCTACTCACAGGAGAGCCCTTGATGAGGCAGAAGATAAGTGGATCCATTGCACCCATACCCACAGGAGAGAGAATTTGGCTTTTTCCGCAGCATATTATGCTGAAAACCTGTCTCAGGTGAACAGTTCTATTTTACATTTACATCTCTAATTTATATTTTAAGCATTTAGCTGACACTCTTATGCAGCGATTTGCCGGCAGACATGACAGTTGTGTGGATCAAACAAGTGGCTTTACGGTTATGGGATTGTCTCTGAAACTACTTAGCAAGCTTTTCAAGACTTGTTACGTAAAGCATTCCAGTGAATCCTCCTCGGGGTTTCAATGGGAAGACGTGTGCCGTGGAGCTATGTGGGCAGAAAGAAAGGCATTGCCTACAATGTGACATCTCAAAGAAATAATAAGGTATGTTCAGCATGACGGGCTGGAAAGAGCAAACAACTACTCGGGTATTTGTAGCATGACCGCCAGACAGAACAAAATGTTCTGTCGTCACCTTGAAAACAACAGCAGTAGGGGCGGTACTTCACAACAGATACAAGGAACCCAAAGAAATATACCCATCAGAATCCAAATATCTACACACCACCAAGGCTGAGAGCTGAGACATGGAAATCCCTGGTGGCAAGCATCACAAAGAATGCTGAAGCCCTACTGTTTTATTTATAAGGCACCCAAGGTGTTTTTTCTTAGTATCTGAATTTAGAATAAGAGAGGACACCTTGAACTGCTGACAGGAATAAATTCCAAAAACACACTTTTTGAGGCAGGTCTCCAGACTAGCCTGGTGTTCTTATTTCCTGTTGCAGGTTACTGGGTGACATTCATGAGGTAGGAAGCTGCAGTAACTGCCAAGCCCAACTCTCCGGCAGAATCTATCATTAAAATGATGGAAAGTGTTTGGCGAGAGATACAGATTACTAAATCATAGGTAATACAGGAGGGTGCTGATGTGATGCACCACTGCACTGCATAAAATCTCCATCTTAACAAGTCCTTTAGTCTCATGTTCAGTGTTAAAATCTTGTTTTTCTTCAAAGAGGTGAAAATATCTGCCAGTGGGACGAGATAATCCCACTTGTTTCCAATGCTAATCAACTTGTTTTCAGTATTTTCTTGAATCAAGTGTCATTTTCTCGAGATTCTTCCTTCTTCTGCCTTGGTTCAACATATTTATACTTGTTCCCTGAAAAAAATCCTGAAACAAGTGGAACTGCATTGGAAACAAGTGTGATTATCTCATCACACTGGCAGAATTTTCTCACTTGTTTGAGGAAAAACAAGATTTTAACACTGAATATGAGACTAAATGACTAGTTAGTATGGAGATTTTTCCAGTGTGTGGATCTACCATATTTTAACACACTCTTCTGATCATGAAAGGTTTTATCATGCATAACCTTCATATAATATAAGCATATATATAATATAACATATGCATATAAAAGCACTGATAGTTAATTACTTTGAAAACCATTACAAATTATCATATTTTTGACACATTAGCATAAACTACAGTGGAGTCCACCATTTATTTGCTGGTCTACGTTTTGATTTCTGGAGATGCTTGTGAAACAGATCACACAAGATCCTGCAGAAAAAAGTCTCATTGTTATAAAATAAGAAAAACTTCCACCAACGCATTGACAGACATTTGGATAATTGTGATGCCACACAAAATTCCTCTAAAATGCCCTCTGCAGTGACTTCTATCCTCAGGTCTGTGCTCTCCAAGGCCTTTTTTCCCATCACTGGACACACTTGACCGAAAATAGTTTACTGCATAAAATGTATCTGCCACAATCCCGTTTCAATCTGTTGCATCACTCTCCTCCTCGAACGCTCAGACTATCTAGAATATTTAACCTTCAACTGTAGAGTTTTGTTTTTCTATTTTAAAAAATATAAATTGTGTGTTTTCAATCGATTTAATATTTCTTTTGTGACTGCAGACGGCAGCATGATGACGCAGACCGAGTCAAATGGGGTCAAAGGTTGTTTCTAGTAACTGACACTGGGTGAAATTCATCTTTAAACCCGGCTTTAAGTTTTAAGGCAGTTTTCCTGATGTTTCCACTTTGGGCTCTCTACAATGAACAAATGAAAAATTGACTCTTAATAGTTCAATATGACATTTTACGAGTAGATTATACTTTTGTGTTTCAATGATTTAATTTCATTTCTGGCATTCGTAATTATGAGTAATGAGCTAATGTTGTATCACACTGTCATTTGCAGTCATGCCCTTGGCAGTTTTCCAGCAGTCTCACACATTCTAAATTAGCATCTATCTATCTATCTATCTATCTATCTATCTATCTATCTATCTATCTTTCTTTCTATCTATCTATCACATACTTATTTAAATTGCTGAGGGTCATTACTTGCTTCCCTTTAATTGAAACTTAATCAAATTCCACTCTTATACAATGTGGGCCAGCATAATTGCTTAATTAGTGTGGCAATCAAATCATTCTCCACAAATGAATGGAATTTGTTATTTGTTGTACGAGTACCACTTTCATGGAGTAAAAAAGTGTTTCTATTTAGAATTAATTAGACAGCCCTCTTGAAATTCCTAACTATCCCACAGCACAGAGAAGTAAAGTTTATTACTGCTTTGTTGGAGTCCATAGAGGCATTGGTTAGTGGTGCAGATTTGACTCTGGAAGCACAGGCCAGTCGGTGGAAGGTGAAAAAAGAAAATGATGGTGGTGACTACAGATTACTGGGGTATTGATGTCTGTTGACTGTTGATGAACTTCAGGGCTGCAGTTTGCAATAAGTGTGCACCTACAGTCCTCAGCTGGTTTTGGGAAAGGAAACAAACACAAACTAAGTGATTTTAAACCTGATTTGTGCCCTATCATTGATCAGCATTTGTTATTGTCTAGTGGATAGATAAATTGCTTGTTTTTCATTTGACCTCGGTCATAAATCTTTTCAAGTCATACTCATCAGATGCACACAGTCACTGCAACAGCTTTACTACTATAAGATATACGTCCATCCTTTATGCAATTTTCACCTTAAAGATATAGTTCAACAAGAATTGCATTTTAAGAAACTACCACTGGTGGTCTAAACCATTTAAGATAACCAACCTATTTCCCCATGTGAATGACATGACACGCCGCAGTGAGGTGATCTGCAGTCTGTCAGAAAACAGAACTGCCTGCTTACCAAAAATAGACAAAATCACAATTCCTTGGTTATGGACAGTATATTAACTGCAGGAGTTCAACACTCAATTTTTGTTTCCCAAAAATAAATATACTGGTATGCATTAGATTGCACCATTAGAGGGAAAGGCTCTCTCTATCTTACAAACATCCACATTATCTACTGTAAACAAGACTTGAAAAGAGAAAAGAGGAAATGGTTTCAAAAAACAACTGGAATTACTGGGGATTGTTAGGAAAGGAGCAGGACCATGGCTTTATATGGAAAAAGAAGTGAAAAAGTGTAACAATAATGCTGCAGCAGGCAGTTAGCTAACTTGTCTAACTTGTCTGACAGCACACAGCTGTGAAGGTGAGCACAGCAGCACTGCTTGCTCTGGTCCTGGTGCACTGGTCTCCCTCATATAAAGACAATGTTCTGCCAAATACAAAATAACAAATCTCCAAATTTAATATTGCTTCGCGTATCAGTGATAGTAAATAAATGCTTGAAGATAAGAGCTTTTATAAATGTTCAGCAGCTGCTCTTCAATTCAGAATGGGTCCATTACATCAAGCAACATTTAATTAAAAATCTCAACTTTTGGTTTGCCTGTTATTCCCACAATGTTCTCTCACTTAAACGTGCTGCAGTGAGTTGTAGCAAACAGTGTAAAGCAAAAACACTTAGTTTGATTTTAATTTAATTTAATTTAAATTAAGGGATGCTAGGTGCATCATTTATATACTGAATTTTGTTGTTTGACAGGTAATTTGATGGGGTAGTTATACTGAAATATTTCACAATTTTTACAGGGGATGCTGTTTTTCTTTTCCTCAACAAAGAATTCAGTTTAGCACCATTTATATTCTGAATGTTAACTAGATGCTTTCCCTTAGGACATGATGGCAAATAGAAAATGTGTGGTGCAAAGTATGTGAACAGGCCACCCCCATTCAACCCACTGAGAACTGAACATGGAGAACATACTGCAGAGAAACTATAACAAATTAGATGAGCCAGAAAAAAGTCTGAAAAATGACACCCCCTCATGGTAGAAAAATATCACAATATGCTTTATATTATTTATGAATGCGGCAAAGCTGCATCTTAATCAGTTAAATGGTAAAGGCAAAGACACAACGGTTTTAAGTCCCATCCATTACAGGAGCATTAGATCACTCAGTTCTTTGTTTGGAATGGGATGGGAGGTGCACAATCAATAAGCCAATATGTTAATGTCACTCAATAAGGGCAATAGAATAGGCAAACAGAAAAGCAATCAGAAAGTTTAATGCTTTATTTAACCCAAAAAGCTCTACTGTGTCCAAAGAATAAATTCAACGAGCCTTTTTGAAATTGCTCCTGCATCGCAGACCTGCACAGTATCTACATGACTGATTTCTTCCGACAGCATCAGTCTCCCTTGAGGTTTTCTTGTTCCAGCTTCAATTAACCCTAAGCAGTCCCTCACAGTATGATACAACCAGGCAGCGACATGTTAAAAGAGATTTTTGTGGGCTTTAATGTTCTTGAACCCGACATGTTTTTATTGTAGCTCTTTCAAGAGGTTAGATTGAGCTATCCAGCTCTTCATGATTGTACATTACATGCTGCAGAGTGGCACGGGCGCGCCCCAGGGGACTGTACTGTCACCCGTCTTTTTCATTCACTACACATCAGACTACAAATTCAACTGTGGGTTGTGCCATCTTCGGAAATTCTCCAGTGATGACTCCATTATTATGGGATGCATGAGTAAAGGCACGGAGGAGGACCATGGGGGAGAAGGAGAAGCATCTGCAGCTCACTGTCAGGAAAATGTAAAGACCCGGTACTAGTTTTACGACGGAGCAAGAGTCAAGTGAGACCAGTATTAAAGGAACAGTTCACCCAAAATGCAAAGAGGACAATCCCCCCCCTTGCCCCTTCTGCTATCCCCCCAGATAGTTTCTGTATGGTTTAGAGAGACCTTCCCTGTTTCCTTTAACCCCAATACAGTAGGCTGGACGGATATTCTTTTGTGGAGCTCAAACTATCAAAAATGTACATGCGAAAAATTCATCAGCAAAGAGAAAACTGGCAAACTGTATATATCTGACTCCTAGGAGTACGAATTGGGGTGGATAAATACAGTTTGCTGCTGTTCTATCGGCAGGAAATAGTTCCCAGTGAAAACTCTCCGCCCCGTGGGCTGTGGATTATGCTGAAAAGAGCTGCTGTTGCGTTCTTCACAAGTAAAATTTTGATGGTTTAAGCTCCACAAAACAAAAACCATCCAGCCGCTCTGAAGGGAGACAGGGAAGACTGTGGCGGACAGGAAATCAGATCAGAAACCAGACACAGAAATCTGGATGGATATTGTAGATTATACTGGGGGATACGTGGGAAATATATTTTTTTCTATTTTGGGCTGTTCCTTTGACATAAATAGTTAAAACGCTGTTGTAGGACAGAGACCGGACAGGCTGGATGTAGTAGCTGAAGGGAGGATGAGGACTGAACTGAACTCCTTCCTAGACAACACGTCCCACCCCCTCGATGGTGAGCTGATGCTGCTAAAAAGTCACTGCCTTCAGCCAATGCCTCATCTCTCCAAGGTGTAACATGAAAGGTCTTAGGCGCTCTTTTGTGCTGACAGTCATCAGACTGTACAATGCTTCCTGCCCACATGGCCCCTGCCTCAGGCACCGTGGAGATCGCACAAGCTTGGTGCCTGCACCGTCTTTACAAACTACTGTGGGTTGCATTTAGTGTTCCTATGCTGTGGACGATTTTACATGACATTTGCTTGAACTAGCCTCTGATCTGTGTGTATTTTCTTCCTAGTTCTGATGATTAAAGTTATACTGAAAACAGACAACTCATGTCCTTTGATCCCTGTCATTTTACTGCACATATGGAAACTCCATCTGCAGTTTTGATATAAGGACTCTGAGTGATCTATCCATATTGGCATATTCTCTACATATGTTATCCGCATCTGCAGAGTGAATGCATTGAGAATGCAAATGTGAATAAATCTACATCTACGCTTTTTCTGTACATAAGAGTGTCCCTAGACAGACCTTTCAGTGTGAATACTGATCATAAATGCCTATTCTTCATATTTTCATTTGCACGTCCTTCTCATTTTCATAAGCTGCATACATATTGATATTTTTAAAGTGTTTCCACTTGTTTCATACATCATGTATTTTTGTTTTTTTCACACTATGCATTCCTGCATTTATGCTTTATCTCTCAGCAAATTGCACTGCTGTGCTTTTGCACACCCTAATTTTGTTGCAATTTATAGCATATTTGTACTGATGCTTTTCACACATATACATATTTTTTTCACCTGTCAGTTGTAGATGTTAATATAACCTCATTTACTGTGTTGTTGTTTAGATTCTGTTGGTCTATTTGTGTTCTTTTTTTCTCTGTTGATTAATCCTTACTGCAACAACCCAATTTCTCCACTGGGAACAATGAAGTTTCATCTCATAAACTTTATTCAGTTTTATGTAAATTTGAATCCAAATCATGACCCTGATTATTTGAAATTGGTCTGTTGGGACCCTAGATCAAATTAAGAGGGCTGCATAATGTTTAGAGTATCTTCAAAGTGACAGTTGTGACGCAGAAACATAATTGCAAAAATCAGGAGTTCTTGATTTGCGTGCACTTCAAAATGATAGGAGCTACATCCAAAAATCTCCCTTCAGACCCCCAAAAACTGTGGCCAGAGCTGAGAATTCAAATGGAAAGCTGAATATGTCATACCAAAACAACATCTCACTTGAGGGCACAGCAAAATAGGTTTCAGCTTGGAGGCATGGTGGAGCCACAGGATACATATATATCCATCCATCCATCCATCCATCCATGCCTCCATCTATTTTCTTGTTTTAATCTGGTTCAGGGCCACAGTGGCAATGGGAAACTCAAAGCAGAGGAGCATGCTGTAACCCAGCAACAACCTCCAGCTTCTCCTTAGGGATCTCCAGGTGCTCTTAAGCCAGCAACGAGATGCAATTCCTCTAGAGAGTCCTATGCCTGCCCCAGCGTCTCCTTCCAGTTAACCATGCCTGCTACACCTCCACAAGGATGGGTAGTATCCTTACCAGGTGCCCATTCAACTGGCTCCTCCTAATGTGAAGCAACGGTGGGCATGAAAACCTCCATGACTGACAACACTCCAACTATGGTGGTGAAACGAACTATTTTTAGCTTATCACCATCTCTACAACAAACAAAGATCTGGAGCAAACATCTCCTTTATTAAATACTAACAGTCCTCCAGTCTTTGGAGTTAAAAATCATCAGAAGATATTTGCCAAGCTTCTGCTGAGAAAATAAGCGGTTTATAGCTCTAAGTCGTGGACAAGCACCTCATACTCACGGATAAATAGATGGACAGCAAGACAGAAAATCATAATCATAATCTAACATTACATGCAATGCACACCACACCAACATGACATTTACTCTGTCATATGTATTACATAATCTTGCAATCTTTTAAAACTGTTTTGAATAAAATCTGTCATTAACATGGGAGTATTATTATCCAGGATGTAACAGCATTTGTTTGTTGTAACCAAGGCCTAAGTTAGTTGATGTTGCAAAGGCAGAACTTACCTCTTTCAGTATTCGGTACACCTAAATTGATGGTTGGTATTGAAGGATCGGCATGGTCGCTGTAGTACTCTAAAAATAAGGCATCTTTCTCCCAAGTCTTCTTTACCACTGGAACTAGGGCAAAGGGCAAAAAAACAATCAATACAGTGGTCAAATGTTCCACAACAGAGAGACCTCTGGTTCTGTGCAATGTGGACTTGTTTGTTCTTCCTTGAGCAAATGACGAATGCAGTATCAATCAATCAAAACCCAGTGTTATTTCACAACGCTGGAATACAATTTTTCACTGATGACTGATTCTGTTTTGTCCACATAAACCCACGAAAGACCACTGTAGATGTTTATAAAACCTTAGCAGAGAGAGAGAGCATACAAAAATAAAAGATGGAATTTAATAGGGATAATACATTTTTTATACAGGGTGCATCCTTTAATGCCTGTTGACAGTAGGGGCAGTGACTTGGAAAAAATTTCAAAATTAGATATTAAGCTGAGATACATACGACCAACATGTCACTTGGAGTTGGTGTGAGATTTGCTCAATGTAACAGTTTATCTCAGTTAGTGGTACGGCAATAATATGTTGCCACAAAGACAGCTTGAAGAAAGGCTTTAAAAAGCTGACACTTAATTACTTTCAAAACAGCACATGGTGCATGGTGGAGCTTTGTGCCACAAAAGAAGTATTTTCATTTTTTTGTTTCCTCCCTTCCCCTTTGCCCTGTTTTTTCCTCATCTCCTCAATTCGGTGACTTGCTGTAAATCTGTCTGCACCTATGCGAGCAGAGTGGTGCAGTAGGGGGTGTGTCAGTAATGATCAAGCAGAAAAGTGCAATTTTGGTCCACAGTGCAAAGTGCAGACATGTTCTGGGCTATTTTTGGCTTTACCGAGTGATTGCATCCATAAAAAGATAATATTCAAAAATTTTGAGGATAAGTTTGCTGATTTGACTTTGATATGAATCTCTCAGGCTGGAACAAATTAAGATTTTAAAAAAAAAATTCTAACCACATACACATGTAACAGTTTTCTGAATGCTGTCATCTCGCAACTGTTAATGTGCACCATGACACATGGAAACAGCACTGAGAGAAATTCTTCACTCACACAAATAAACCATTATGACAAGAAAACTCCTTTGTAGGTCTTAATAATTTGTTCATACAATAAGTGGCTTAAATATTTTGGCTAGAAAGAGAGAGCTAGAACTTCTCATTTGAATTCTATCATCTAATGTAGGCCAAAGGGCATACACTGTGAGAAAATTAGGTATCGAGTTCTCCTTGAGTTACTATAATATAATATATACAATAACCATAAGTTATTGTTTTAAAAGGCACAACATGAATCTTGTTGGTAGCAGTTTACAGACCTTTAAAATACTAAAATTTTGTTGATGATTTTACTGAGGTGTTGTATATTACCTCTACTGATTTTGACAGATTTATCATGGTCGGTGATTTTTATAGAGTAGAGTAGCCTTTATTGATGCCCCGAAGGAGAAATTCAAGAGAAACACAGCAGCAGCAAAAGTAGACAACAGAAACTACTTTTTATCCCTTATGTCCTATACAAATACTATATACCTTACATAATAAATCGGATCCAAAATAAATAAATTAGAAAACAAAAGAAATATATAGCAATATATTATGCATTATGTATTATGCATTATGTATGGGGGATTATGTACATGTTCATTAATAACCATTGACAGCCCCTGACGCCCAGTAATGGGATTCAGGAGCTGTCTGACTTGGAAAATCAAGGGTCTGTGAGGTTAGACTTAGGAGAGTGTAAAAGTAGTCCTTGATGCCCTGGTGTCAGAAATCAAGAGGAACACCCTCTCAACCCCATCTTTAGTGCAGCACATCAGATCTGATGCTGTTTTGTGTGCTGTGGTGTTGTAGAGTTAATATCCACTGACAAGGACGTACTTTGGATTCTTTTTCTTTTTTTTTCTTCTTTTTTTTATTCCAAGGCACTTAGGCCTTTCTGACCATTTCTGTATTTTTGGATATGACAGTTTTAGTTGATATCCAAACCAGATCTGTTTCTGTCAAAAAAGGTATAAACAACCATACTAGTGCTCTGTTTATGGAATCTATGTCCATGTTTCCAACCATAACATCGGCCTTCACTGATGTCGTTCTTGATAGGTTTAACTATAAAACTCTGAAAGTTATTGATGGAAACGCACATGTTAAGGTTAAGAGTTTCTCTGAAAAGCACAAAGCTCCTCGGATGTCTAATGGAGGTGTTAAGTAAGAAAAGAGAATGCAGCAAAGCAGAGCATGAATGGAGGAAAAGTAACCTTCAGATTCACTATGATATCTCTAAAGAGGGGCTTTGTACAATTTTGAAATGAACAAGGCTACACAATCTTTATGCCTCTGCCATGATTAACAGGAACATCAGTATGCCTTACATGCCACTGTTGATAAGCTAACAAATCCTTCAACACACTTAGCCCCTGACTTTCTATCTGCCAATAAGTTTAATGAGTTTGCATCTTTCTGCAGTGATAAAATCAAAATTATTAGATTGGGCGCAAAAACCTCTCCATCGAACAATAAAACTAGAACTCTCCTCCCACCGTGAAAGAAATAATTTGGTTAGGTTGTCAATATTCAGTGTTGTTGACTGTGTTGACATCTGCTGTTTTGGCACTGCCTACAAGTTTTAAAAAAATGTTTTCAGTTGCTTAGCAATGGATGTATTGCAAAAAGTGAACAGCTCACTCCAATCAAGCATCTTTCAAAAGTCACTGAAAATTGCAGTTGTGAAACCCCCCTAAAATAAGTGCAGTCTGGATGCTTTCATGCTAAACAACTACAGGCACACTGCAAATCTTCCCTTCATAGGAAAAAGTGAGAATTTGAATTTTCTCAATTGCATATGGCCGTTTGGACAATTTTCAGTCTTCTGATGAAAACATAGTACCAATACTGATCACGTAAAGGTAATTACTGACATTTATCTGAATGGTGGTTCAGAAAAACTATCAGTCCTTGTGCTACTAGAGCTTAGTGCAGTCTTTCATATTGCTGATCATAAAATATTTCCAAATAGACTGGAAAACTGGGTTGAGCTTTCAGTTGGTTAAGATCATATCTAGAAGGAAGAAGCTTTGTTGTTGCCACTGGCAATCACAAATCTGAATGAATCATCATAATATATGGCATACCTCAGGGTTCAATTCTTGGACTTCTATTATTCAGCCTCTATATGCTCCTTCTAGGCCAAATTATACAAAACCGTAAGACTGTTTACCATATCTATGCAGAGGACACTCAGATATAAATAACTTTCATCAAGTGACTATGGTCCTATAGACTCACATGGATTGATTTATCAAGCATGCTGCAATTGAGCGCCTGGGGAGCAAAATTTTGCATCACTGCAGTTTCTCAATTTAGGGTTCTATTTACCAAGACTGGTAATGTAAATGAGCATAGCCGCAGCTGAGTTAATTTGGGTGCACTGCCACTAATACCTGCTGCTGTAAGAGCTGTCTGGTGCATGTCTAAAATGCTACTACATGCTACTAAATACCAAGTTAGAAATTGATTTGAATGGAAAAGTTTTAATTGATTCAGCTTCTGCAGCCACATCAAAGAAATAATAACATTTGCCGTATACAACTTAAAAAAGCAAGAATTTAGGGTCTTATGGCCAAGTAAGATTTAGAAAAATTATACATTTGCTAATTAGCAATTACTGCATATCTATATCTATATCTATCTATCTAAATTCTTTCATTATTCTTATTCTTAATTTTTTTCAACTTTTTTGTTGGTCAAATAGTAAAGAGATCAATTATCATATAATCATTACATAACAGCTATTTTCATTCTAATTAAGCTGCAGTGTGTATTTTCTGTTCAACCCATTTTTGTTGTGCACAAAAACCACTACACAAACATCCCTTTGGAAAATTATAAAGCCTCTTAGTGAAATAGTAAATGAAATGAGACACTGTGTCCCTTATGGGTCTAAATTAAGCCTGAGTATATAAAGCTAGTATTCATTTGAATCCTGCCTCCATTGTGACTGATCAAGACAGCCTGGCAGAGGATATTGCAATTGAGGTAATCAGTACAATTAGTTTTGTGTTACATCAGTTGAATGTAGTGTGGAATCTGTCTGATCCCCCTGAAATAAATGTGCAATAGAATCTATTCATTTGAGCTGCCACATTTGTTAGAAGTTAGAAGATATAGATTTGCAGTAAATAGCCTAAAGTCAAGCTTGGTAGCCAAAAAATGTCAAAAATGAGAGGAAAAAAAACTCAAGTACATAGTTAAATGCCTCCCCCTTAAACATCTTTTTTAGCCTCCACTTTGTTTTCAGTTGAAGGCTTGCAAGACGTGTCTGTGAAATAATTCAGTTAAAGACTTTAATATGATAATGAGAAAAGGCACTTATGCAGTCACATGTCAAAGGTGCAACAAATCCATTATAATAAAACAACAGGAGAAAATTATGTGCCATTTCAGGGAAATGTCATGTCTTTGGTGGATCATATAAGAGTGGGTGTATGACTCACCTCTCTCACTGTGAAACTTCTTACACGTTTTCACAGCAACAAATACATCGTCTGCACTGACTGGTTCCCCCTTTGGTGAAAGCAGAGGACGAGAATTAAAGAAATGTTCACTTGAACATCCTGCACAAACTAAATGCAAAGCAAAATCTAACTTGAGGACTTGAGGTCAGAGAAATTATCGAGCATTGCAGTAATCAGTAGTAGTTCAATTTGGGAATGCAGTTTAATTGGACGTCACTGCTCTGTATAAGGTCTCAGGTCTTTTGGCCCTCTGGCTTTGGATCTCCCCCAGAAGCTAAAAAGATGCAATGCACCCTGCTGATAACACCACAGCGCTATCAAGGAATTTCAGGGCTTTATGCTGAGTTAGATGTACATTTCCTGCATATAAAAGGTTTGGAAATGGGAGAAAGAGAGAGTGAAATTGGAATTGGAGCATCTGTGTGTTCATTGCTATGCCCTTTATCACCACACACAGCCCAAAATGGGAAGTGGAGTTCTTAGGGTGCTGCACAATTCTGCTTACTCCCCGAAAATCACACGAAGAGATTCAGTAAATCAACAACAGCAAGGATGCGTTTAAAATCAGCTTCTTTATGCGTGCGAGAGCTATGATTTCTGCAGGAACATTTATCAATACGCAGCATGTTGTGTAACAATCTCACAAACCAGGGTGAGCATTCATACAGAAGGCCAATTTAGATGTCAAAAATGATGAACGAACCCACAAATGGTGACCATACAGAGCATCAGGCTACACCATCATAAATCTGCAGGACCATCAGACTGGCAGCACCATTCACTGGCCACCTACTCTAAATGTTCCAGGGTTGACAGTGTGAATGCAGTTACATCACTGGTGTTATCAAGTATCAATCTCCCATCACAGATGCTTTTTGAATTTAGATTAAAAAACCTCCAGAGGGCTCAACCATAAGGTTACGTTCACTCACAGGCCTTTTTGCCCAATTCCAACCTTTTGTTCAGATCCAATTTTTCTGTCTGACTGTTTATATTCATTTTTGGAACCGACCCATAGCCTCTATCAGGCTCAACAGACCCTATCCTGAAATAACCTGCCTGCAAAAATGAACAAAACATGTGTACAACCCCTAAAATACTGTCAAATTAATTGTAAAGAGGACAGGTTATGCAGCCATGGCCAATCTGTTGGGTAGAGCCTTTCACCTCCTTGAATTTGGCTGTGATTCTTGCTCTTGAATTTTTTTTGTTGACACTGCAGCCACACTGTTGTGGTGTTCCTCTGTCATTTCTCTTGTAGCTGTTTCAAACACTGGACAATTGCAATATGTCCTCTCCAGTTTTCTGGTCATATGAGTATAGATTTGTGAAGGCAGTGATCTGTTCCATGGAGAGTAACATAAAAACCACATGAATCCTTATCTGACAATTCAGAAGGCAGTCACATGGAAAGATATGTATCAGATTCAGGACCACATACTATAGATGTTGAGCCAAAACAAAAATGAAAAGACCTAAAAAAAAAAAAAAAAAATCACACTCTACTGCAAACATCTGATCTGTGTCACATAGGAGGGAGAAAATTCAAACATTGAGATGCGTTCAGCTGCAATATGAATGTAACCTAATATCTAGAACAGCTGTAGCCATTTGCAAAACCCTGCACTTCGCTTAGTTTTATCGCTAATTTCTTAAATTACTATTGGTGTCAAGAGCAACAGGCTAAAAACTGTCTGACAGCAGGGTCAGCAGTTCAGAAACCAAATTGTACCAATAAACAGACGATGCACAATCATGTGATTCCGTGCACAACTTCCATCTTAATCCTAACATTTCCATATCCTGGATACAAGCTGATATACTTTCTTTTCAGTTAGAGGAACCATAATATCGACAAATAACATATCAACTAACACACCCCTTCACAACTGAAAATCCATCTGTGAATTTAAACCGAGAGTGGATAATTTGTGTGCTGTGAGTGAACATTTGAAACTTCCCATTTACCATGTTGAAATGACATTTTTACCATTTCAGCTGTTTCTTCGCATATGAATTTTCACATGTGCAACACATTTTCTCACATGTAATGCCAACTGAAATGTTTACATCTGATGCAAAATCATGTGATGTGCTGTCAGACGCCAGTGTGGGGGAAAAAATGTACATATGCTTTGAATTCATGTGGGTTTTCAAATGTGATAAACAAACATTCTTTTTTTGTTTGTAGTGCTACAATCAAAGAAATGCTAATATTCCAAGAAACCAACATGGTAATAAATCAATATAGCCGCAAAAACACTACGAGTAAACTGTGCACCAACAAGCATGCTACAGTCAGACTTGGTACTTCAGTAACTCAGATTGCTTTCTGCTCAGCCACAGCCTCAGACTCCAACACAGATGTAACCTTTACTGTCTGTTTTAATCTCCACCAGTGAATGTCTAATTCACCTAGCGAAGTGGAGTTTGCTACAAAACCTCAGCATCCAACATTCATGCCGTGCACTCCGGCTCTCCAACCCCACCGCCCCACCTCTGCTGCCAGCTTAGTATACCGATGTATCTTCCCTTCACACTGTCTCGTCTGGCGTGTCCTTCCATGGCAAGTGCTCCACAAAACAGAAAATCCGCTGTGCCTCTGACCACAATACAAAGTCTGGCCTTAAGGCAGTGCGCACTATTCCCTGTGGGATTATTGGCTATTCCCCTAAATCTCCTGCTGCTGCCTCTCTCGACCCGCCCTTGGCCCTCATATTCCTCTTTCCCCTCTCACAGACAAGACCAGCTGTAACATTTTCCATCCCACCACCTGACAAGGAGGCTAAACGTGAGAGCAATTACTTATCAGCTGACACCTACATTTAAAAAAATAAATAAATAATTTTAAAAAATGGCTGCACCCTACTCAGAATTTCCTCAGCCTCTCAACAATTCAACTACGCATTATTTTATTAATTATTAATTTCACACTTTCTGGCAATCAGAAAATGCATTTGCAAGAGTTTCAATGTTGACAGACCATGTTCA
Source organism: Holocentrus rufus (assembly GCA_900302615.1). Lineage (NCBI taxonomy): Eukaryota > Metazoa > Chordata > Actinopteri > Holocentriformes > Holocentridae > Holocentrus > Holocentrus rufus. The sequence goes on from OMLF01025938.1 coordinate 26,784, forward strand.
TAATAATCAAAGCAATCATAATCAGTCATAACCAAATGCAAGCGAGTCATACATTTTTAAAATCCAGAGACTGAATGAAAGTTTTAATGTCGGCCGATTTGAGATACCATGCGGCTTTGAAATAATGAGATGAAATAATAAGACAGCGCAGAGGTGTTTCTGGTTAAATTAAGCTCTTGTAACTTGCTGCTTTATTTTTTAAACATTAAAAACGATTAAATTATTGAACATCTTTAGCAAAAATAGCCCAAAATTCATGGTCCTTGTCAGCGTTTCCCGGCACAATCTGTGGGTCGCATTTTCAGCTGTGCTGACGCTACTGAATGACTGCAGCAATACTTCAGGAAGATCATAAGTGGCTGTGTGTCTGTGTGCTGCTCTCGCTCTGTCTCTGGCCACGTGTTGAGTGTCACTCTGATGATAAGGGTGCATCTTGATCCAAAACAAACACTTGACTCAAAGAATCTCGACTTTCAGGGGGCAGCCCTATATAAAACCGTGACTATACTCTCTTTCCATTTAAGGACAGATCAGAGTGATCCTCTAAGAGTCAGGCACAGAGCAGGTACCCACACACAGGGGAGTCAGACGGCTGAGAGTGGTGGCACAGTGCTGGGCTTGAGGAGAATCGTCTGGCACGGTGCACAGCTCTGGGACAGCAGTGAGATGTGGACCCTTCCCATTCTCCCAGATATACAATGCGACCTGCAATAACAGAGATCGATGTTTGTCACGATTACAAGCCACAGACATCTTGCAGGCACAAATGCCTTGCTTTAAATTTTACAGGACAGGTGGAAGATGATTTGTCTTTTATAATAAATACAGCAACCTTGGTCTAGGTACAACAGTGTGTCAGGTAATCTGAATCCTAACAGAAAATCTGGTGATTGAACATTATGCATGAGAAGCCAAGCAAAAGAGGAGGAACAGGGAGTAATGATAAATGGTGAGCATTACATCTTTTCTGAAAGAGCAAAAAAGAAGATCTAAGATTTAGTAAGAACTCTACAGACGGAGAAGGAGAAATTACAGTTAAAGTATGCATGATAATGTGAATCCCCTAAATGTAACCATTCACATATGCTATTCCCCTTGCCCAGGAAGGTGTTCTGAAAATGAAAATATCAGCAACTGTCTCCCAAAATCCCAAACTAGAGACGCTAAAAACTGTGATGTTATTCTGACTTACAGCCTGGAGCTGACTCTGACTCCACAGACTCTTGTAATGCTTATCTTTTATTTTGCAGAGAAAAGATATTTATGTTTAATTTGAGCAAATTTAATTTAATTTGAGCATACAGTTCATGTGACAAAAGAGACAAACATGCAGTTAAAAGCACATTCTAATCTGCAAATATACAAACTGTAATTTGTTTTCCGCAACTTAAAACTGCTTCTGTTGGTATGTAATGTCCCAAAGTATCCATTTATATTCCCATTGCAAAACTAGGCAACTTCATGCCAACTATAAGACAATCACCTATTCCACACTATGCCTGAGTAGGCTGATACACTCTCTATCCAACAAAATCCTCACTTTGCTCCCTGACTGAAACTCGGTAGTATTCCCTTGTGAAGGAATAAGAAGCTCAATACCGCACCATGACAGTTGTAGGAAGTAATGAGATTTCGCTTCAAGGTTAGATGAATTTCATGCCTTGCTCTATGCACAAATAAATTATAGTAGGTTGGTGCTGGCAAAACAGTACAAGCAAAATGGCTGGGAAGCTGGGAACCTCATTTGGAGTTCATTACAAAATGGACCCTAAAGATATTATCTTCACGTTAGCTTACCTCGTGTTTCAGGTCAATAGTGAAGTCAGATTTAAGTGGCTCGTCTCTCACTTTGTTGGCAAGCCTAAAAACAATTGCAAAGCAAAATAAGCAAGTGTAGTTCCCAATGAAATATTCAATATAATGTACTGTAAAGCAACTGTAACTTGTTCAGTAAAGAATACAGCTGTGATATGAACTGATATGAACCACAGATTCAAGTCTGCAGATATAAAGACTAACCGTATAACAAGGGGGATGCTCAAGGCCCAGGCAGCAGAAAAGTCTGGATATTTAAAGACAGAGGGATTCTCTGCAAAGGCATAGTGATGGATGATGGTTGACTCCTCATCGTGGAGGGACTTACCCAGAAACCATTCCTGATAAACAGACACAGCGTCATTACCGATGCGTGTTAGTTGTCTTTGCTTTTAAGATGCTAGGATGTCTTCATTGAGATACAACTGTGAAATTTATTGTGATGATGCGTTTGTGGTTTTGACCCAATTTGGGAATCCTCACTCCTCAGAAAATCTTTGAGTTTTTTTTTTTTTTTTTTTCCTTGTGAGTTCTGCATTAAAAGTAACCGGGTGGAGAAATAATGAGATCTGCTGATAGAAAGCAGCTCAAAGTTGCCAGAGAAGGAATGCGATATAAACCTTTGGATCTCATCACATTTGTTGGCATGTAGGGAGTAAAAATAATTTTCTATTAAGAGAAAATCCTGCAACAGTTGGTTTAAAAAACACATTTGAGCCGGTGTGTAATGAGGAATTTCAGCTCATGCGGCAGTTGTCTCAGAAACAAAATACTGTCTTATCCCATTTAACAGCAGACAGTGGGATTCTCTTACCATGAAATTATATTTGTATTAATGTTTATTTTTTATTCATATTGTTTGTCTGATGGTTTTGCCAAGGTTCACAATCCAGACATGGCAAAAACATTTGCACAAACAAGAGATTTCTATTCCAGCTGTTCCTCATTGTCCATGAATTCAAGAGTTATGCCCGTCAAACTAATCAACATGTCAACTTTTTCATGTCTAATTAATTGCTTCGCTTTCTGTATCAGTGTATTCTAATTTGAAAGTGGTGCCTCAAACTTTTCTGAAATGAGACAAGCCTCCTTGATATTTTGTGAGCAGAACTCTTGCGGAGCACAATACTAGACTGGTCATATTAAATTGTAACACCCATGAGAAACGGCTCACAAGTCTGCGCCTTAGGGTGTGTTGTAATGAATCAAATCATAAGGTGGTGTATCCATTGTCTCCTCCTCCTTAGGGAAAGGTCACGGATTGTGACACAATAATGAATTCAATCTCTGACTTGAAATTGAAACAGCATAAAATGCCTCAGCATGAATACGACAGGTCTCTATTAATTGTTAGGCACAGACCACAGACTTTGGTCTATTATGCACAGACAAAGCAAACTTGTGCCTCTGCTGATTAAAAATAAAAAAAAAAGAAGGAAAGAAAAAGAAAATCATCCACAGGTGTTAAATTTTTCTGCAGCATTACTTCCAAGTATAATTGGCATCATGTTTGGGTTTTGTTTCAGTTGTAAGCTTGATAAAACTTGTGAAGGTTTTGTCAAGGCTTGTCAACAAGTACAAAGAGCTTCAAAAAACAAAAAGCTAAATCTACCAATCAAGCCATGAAAAAAATTGAATTCCTGAATTTAAGTCAGGCAATTTTAAAAATCCATAAAACAGAACATGTTATTCATGGGGAAGGTCATTTTGCTATGCTTGATTAGTCATTCTTTTAACTGTAACATTTTATATGTAATCTACAGATATAAACAAACACTGTACACCAAAAACACACAAAAAAGCAATTTTATGAGTGGAAAGGCATTGCTTAAATTAGGACTCAAGCAGAGGTTGGAGTGACTCATGTGTCTGACAGATTCCACTGTGAGCTGGGAGCAGCGAAGCTCAGCAGCTGCCCCGGAACATGAGCCAAACTGATACCTCTAATTGAGCACATGATCAACTAAGCTGGAGGTTGAAACAGAAAGCTTGGGCCTCAGTAATGAATTTGGCAAAAACAGAGGAGCGGCAAAGTCATGCAAAGAGCACATACTCACTTTGCTCCGGTCGAACTTTGTGAGGACCTGGGCGAGTTTAGTCAGCTTCACGTTGGTTTCCTCCTCAAGAAATACAATCCAGGATGAGTTTTTCCCAAAGGACTGAGATAAACTTAGGAAATACAAAAAAAGAAGGCATCAAAAAATGAGCCAAATGGTAATGGTGTACCCATATCTCAACAGGGTTATAAAAAGGATAAATCATCAACTGAACATAAGCACATAATCTGCAAAATCTGTCTTTTCCAGCCCGCTCTGAATGACTACCTGACTGAGGCTCTTGACCCAGTCAGATCAAGCAGCCACACAGCGAGTTCCCCAGAGGACAGAGAGGCCATAAAACCAACACAAGCATACCGATTTCCTCCACGCTGGCTGGCCCTGTAATGGTTTGGGGCGTGTTTGATCATCTGGGTGCTAAATCTTTATGATGGAAGTATAAAACATGGATTCAGACGCCATTTGGCATCTCCCACAATATTTACCGAATACATATTTGGTTACTGGAGAAGACCCCAAGAATGTAGATAATGTCATTATCATGCTGGTCAGGCCACGGGATGACTGCAAGCGCTTCGCAAACAGGCTTACTGTCATCGTTAGACACATCAAAGGAGACATGTATCATGATAAACAATCATAATTCATGTGTTTGCTGATTTTTATAGAGCCGAAACCACAGGAAACTAAATGCCCCTTCAACTCAGTACGTGACCACCAAAGCTCCAGACCTTGTTTTCTTGCTTCTGTTAGTTTGCCCATATTCTGTGCCTCAAAATGTGTTTAAATTGCATGTAAATGTAATATCGAGCATGAATGTAAATAACATGGCAGCGCTTCCATTGAGGTTTTTATACTTCTGCAATATGTGCATGGCTGAATTCCCATCACACGACACCTTCGCCAGGCCTTTTCATTCGCCAAATGCACGTTAAATGGCGCCAATTTGTCTACAGCGATGATGTTTTCACTGAAGTATAAAATATGCTTAACATGTGCTCGTTCCAATCTGAGAAATCTGTTACACTTACTAAGGCAGCAGAGGAAGGATACTCCAATCTCCTTCATTATCTGAGAGACTGTGAAGAAGCAACACTACAGGTGGTTTCTGAAAGAGACAAGCAGAACAGAGATCATTTGTTTTTGAAGCACACAGCAACTACAAGCTACAAGCTCGTCCGCAATAAAAAAAAAAAAAAAAAAAAAAAGTGGTGTATTGTAGGTCTCAAGGCAAGGGCATAGAAAGTTCCAGTTGCTCAAAAATAGGAGAAATATGTCTCAGTAAAAATCTCTCTCTGGTGAAATAGGATTGAAGAAGGGGTGTGAAGACTGAGTGTCAGAGAGAGCCATGAGACGGGATGTTTCACACTGTGAGGAAAACAAAGCAGCAGAGCGTAAGACCTTGTGGTTCATTACTGCATGGTCCACTCATCATGCAGGAAGTCAGGGGGAACATTTTCCTCTGAGCCTCTCTGTCTAACTGCAGCCTGTTTGATTTAAGCAGCGACTCTGACACTGTTTACAGTTATTAAACCCTATTAGTCAGCTGGGGTTTGTTAGCACTCACGAAAGATGGGCTTTATCTTGAAGCTAATGGCATAATGACATCTGCAAGGTTTTATTCAATTTGTCTTGATATCCGCATTGTCTCTCTTACATAGAGGAAAATGTAGAGAATAATTAAAGGGAAAATGAAAAAATTGCAGACTTCAGATAATAATGCAACCTCGAAAACAGAGCTTTTGCTTCAAAGAGCTGTCTACATTCCTGTGATGAAAGAAGCATCTGAACAGAAGTGACTGATTCTTTTATGGCCATGCTGCGCAAGCTGCAGACTCCTAATCAAGAGATAAGAGCCTGTCCTAGTGTGGACACGCTCACAACGAATAGGAGACTGATTGCTTGGTGACTTGGGAGAAGATGGGGGTCATTGAGACCCAGTTGTGATGGAGCGACAGGACGCTATGCTTTTAATCATAGACGAGGCTAGGGGCAGACTGCAGATACAGCAGCTACCTGTAAAAGTTACAATAATAAGGAGCTAGACTGAAGAATGACACATGTTATCCGTAGGAAAAGTTATTAATGGCCCAATGTGTGTGCAAAGTTTTGCTATGCAGAAAGAGGCCTATCAGTTGATTTCTCCTGAGTCAAATGATTGGTTTTGCTGGGGATTAAAAGCTGCTTTCACACATAAAAGTGGGCACAATCAAATCAGAACCCAGCCTCAGTTTGTATTGCTCCCGCCCCCATTTGATTGACTCTTCAGCTGCACCTGTTATCCTCCACTAGGCCAGACATGAGCATTATACGGCCCGCGAGCTGGAACGGACCCTCATGATGGTTCTGCCTGGCCTGTGGGACGTCTAAGACAAACCACACCATTTTACTTATGAAGCTAAAAAAAAATTGAATGAAATGACCTAGATTGGCTTTTGTTTTGGAACGCTTGTGTGTCGGTGTGCCTTCTTCCTGTCACCGCTGACACTGACATGAGTGATGCTTGATAGCGGCATCTGCTGAGGCACACCAGGCTGTCGAGATGATGACGGAGTGTATGGAGATTCTCATTTTGTTCGTGCAATGCTGTTGATGGGGGTACAATTTGGTCTACGACACAAAATCAGCACTAAAGGCGTAAGGTTGATGCTGAATGTGGAGTATTTAATGGGTCATGGACTGCTGAGTATTTTTTTCACCGAGGTTGGCCATAAAGCGCCTTACAAATGGTAGTATTCAAAAACGTGATTTGTCACTTGAGATGAAACACAGAAAAAAATACAGAAACCTACTGGATGAGAAGGTGAGGATGGCTGAGGGAATGCTAGCTAAACTATGAAAGCAGCAAGGACTTTTTAGTTTCATACAATGAACTATAAAAACCACTTATGTATTAACTCACAAAACTGATAAAAGGAGCAAGCCATTTTCAGATGGGGAATTTATCAAAGAGTGCCTGATGGACTCTGCGGACTGTCATTATGAATACTGCACTTGTTAAGGTCCGTGCTCTAATCAAAGATAGAAAGAGGAACACAGGATGAGTTGTGTCAGTGAAAGCTGCTATTGTGGGCAGCTCTGTTCCATGGTGCGATAAATCAAACCTCATTTTCAATATGATGCTGGAGAATAAGTGCACAGTATGTTTTCTATAATTTAACCTAATGATAGAATTAGAGGTTAAGCAATGACAAAATTCATTTGGCCCCGGCAGCAATCTGGGCTTCTCATGTGGCCGCCCAGGAAAAATAATTGCCCTCCCCTGCACTAGGCTCATCAAACGATAGTGAGTCACAGTAACTGTTAGCTCATTATCACATGCACACTGATGTATTTCTGGTCCTGGATATGAAGCCAGGAAATTTTTTACCAAGGATTATTTTACCAATCTAACTTTATATCAGAAGAGGTGAGGGCTTATGTGCACCTTTAGCTAGCAATGGAGATCAGACGTGGACTTTCTCATATCAACTCTAATGCTACAAGCCTCAAAAGTTTTTAGCACGTGAGCTCAGCAGTGTTAGCTATGAAAACCTTTGCTAGCAAGACACATAACTAATTCAGTCCCAACAAGCAGGACATTTTCACTCTGCTGAACGGTTGGTTGGTCTCACCAGAGTCCAGACAATATCTTTACCCTACAAGGGAAACTGAAACCCACTCAGCCCTGCTGGAATGCATTACTGTAGAAAACAGCCCCTAGAACTCCATTTTATTACAGTTTCTGGCTTTAAGGAACCAACATACTTTTAAGCAATATATATGTAATATCAGAAAAAAAGAACAAGACAAAAAAAATGTATTTGAATGTGTGTTAAATCTTATGAAAAAAAAGGTTGTCATAATTTTTAGCAATCAGTGTAGAAAAGTATATGACAGTCACTCAGTCTAGAGTTAAATCAATTGGCATTCTTATAAAAAACACAACATTATAAAAGGATAAAAATTCAGTAAACATGCATATCTACTGGCTGATGAGGTTTGTGAAAATGCAGTTTGGGTTTGAGAGGCTGTTTGCACTTGAAATGAACAGCATCTTAGAGCCATTCTCACTTGCCTTTGGTACCAAGGAGCAGCTTAGGTTGTATTGTTGGAGATTTAGGACTTTAAGCTCATCCTACTGTTGCACTTGTATGCTGCTCTGGATATGAGAGTCTGCTAAATGCCTGAAATATAAATGTGATGTAAATTCCTCCCAGAGGGCAGCATCTCAAACTGTAGGAACAAGTGGAGAGGGAAATCACATAGAATACACAAGGCTTTCTCTCTGGTGTGGAGTGCATACACTGTAATTTACTCAGCTGGCTGGGAGATGTAAATTCGTGGCTGTCACAAAACTTTCAGCAGTTGAACATGGATGAAACAAAAATACTCGTCTTGGGTGCAGTGTTTGAGCTTACTTAGTGGGAGTCTGTGTCTCCGAGGAGCGGTGATCATGTCAAAAATAAGTGCTGACCTGAATTTTCAAGGTCATACCAGTAGTATCGCCATAGTGAGTCGGGCTTTTGGAAGAATGCTTCCAAAAATAAGAGGCTTCCCATCCACTCTGAAAGCTTGCATGCTTTCACAGAGAGTTATGCCAGCTACAGCTTATCCAAAACACTGCAGCTCATCATGCCTTCACTGGGACCGAAAAATCTGAACTCACTACTCCAATTCTCAAATGTCTCCATTGGCTTCAATTTCAGAAGTGATTTTCGGCTCTTACTCCTGGTCTGCTAAGCTCTAAATGGCCTTGCACTAAAACATGACAATATCAGACGTGCTCAACAACTATGCAGATTTCTCAGGTCATCTGGCTTTTCTACGCATCCCCAGAATGCATTTCAAAACTGATCAAACAGTATTTAGTGTTTGTGCACCCAAGTAATGCCTGTTGAACTGAGATGCACCCCGACAATGTGCTCATTCATGTATAAACTTAAGGCCAGTATACCTTACAGATAATATAGCAAGAATGATTTTGTCTGTGTTGTATTATTTTTGTGAGAGTGTGGTGGTGGCTGGTTGGGAGTTGAGCTTTTTAATATATCAGCGGTAAACAGGTTGGATTGGGGGAGTGCATTTTTTGTTTATTTTTATGCATGTAACTTGACATTTCAAATATAATCAGAATTTTCTGCTTTTCTTTTATTTCTTCTGCCTTGTAATTCTGTGAGAGCAGATTGAGCAGCGGTTGCAAGGAAATGTGCTACACCGATAAACCTGAGTGAGACTGAGCTGGTTCTTGTATCCCAGCGACTTCTCTGGCTGAGCTGCCAATTGTATCAAAATAACTCATTTAGGTCATAAAT
>OMLF01025948.1:0-11617 GCA_900302615.1 Holocentrus rufus
AACTGAACTCTTCACTATTCCAGAAAAGTCAGATTTCTAAATGTTCAACTCAGTCAGAACATGAACCTGGACTGGATGAAGGTTTGTGGGGCTTTTATTTTATTTACTTTTGTTCATGTCTTGGTGTTTGTTCAGATCCACATCAGACCACCAGCTGACTGTTCTGTCCCAGGGAGCTCATCTGAGAAGATTCATCAACTGTTAATTTGTACAGAATTACATCACTGTCAGTGTTGTACATATGAGATCAGATCAGATAAAGGCAGAATTTTATTAATCCTGAAGGATTTTTTTCTATCAGAGATCACTCAGATATTTCAGTAGGACGAGCAGAAAGAAGAAGTAAGAGTAAAAAGTAAGATGCAAGAAGTAAAATAAATAAAATGGCAGACAAACTTTAGGGACTGAAATAGTGAAATGACCTCAAATGTTGTGGTTCCCCGGCCCCCGGCTGGACCCTGGACCACACTTTGGAAACCACTGGTAAAAACCCTCTGATCTCAGGGGTCTGCTGCTCTGAACGAAGATTATTAAGAAAACTGAAGACCACGTGGATGACACTTCACCTGTCCAATGTTCATGTTCAACTCAGTCAGTTCTGTTTCAACTTTGTGTCTGATACAAAGTTACAGATCGACTGATTGTAAGTTGAGTATTTTTGTTATTTCTGCTTCTATATAAATATTATGATTATTATGATTATTATTACCCCCCTCCCCATTGAGGAAGGGATATGCTGTCTGTTGCCATGGAGACAGACTCCGCAGGCCTCTGGGCAGCAGGGGTGACGGTCTGGTACAGGATGTCGTGTTTCATCCAACTACGACGGTCATCTGATGATTTTGGGCTCAGATCCGTGATCAGAGGCGTCCCGCGTGTCTGCGGGCGTGACGGGACGGAACGGGGTGGGGCGGGGTGGCGTGAGCTCGCCGCTCCCCGCTGAGGAAACATTTGGCAGGAGAGCGAACTGTTCCACTGGCAGACTGCAAACAGACTGACGCTACAATCACAACACAGGTCAGACTCAGCCAGGCCTTTACGCTTTGCGAAACATGACAGCCATGCGTGACACTGTCCAGCATGGCCTTTAAAGGAACAGTTCACCCAAAATACAAAAAAAGACTTAATGCAGTCTATCCGTCCAGATAGTCTCTTTGTGATTTGGTGAAGTTTCCTGTCTGTCTCTATCTGCCCCAAGTACAAACTCACACAGTATCTTGGGTGAACTGTTCCTTTAAATTAGGCCACATTACATGCAAGCAGTTGTCTACTGTTCAAATACAATACTGCAGGTTGTATTTCATTATTATTTAATTAATGTTGATTAAAATTTAAAGAATTATTCAACAATTACACATTTTCATTTTAGCAGGTCTGCTGCTGCAGCTTCACAGCAGAAATGAGCCAACAGACGTGGACTTTTTAGGATTTGAGTTTCACTTCACACAGTTTGAGTCTGACTGAATGAAACCTCTCAGCCTCCACTGGGCTGCTGCCTGAACCATCAGAGAACAAGTTTGATATCTTTCACCCCAGTCCGTATTAAAATGTTGATTCCCCTCGTTTCTAAGCTCAGCCTCACTGCAGCCTCAGTGAGGAGAGACTCGGCGCAGTCCAACACAGTCCAACAAAAACCATCAGAAACATCTCTGGTTTTCCCCACGGAGGAAAATTCACAGCAGTGTGGAGGATGAGGCAACGCATTATCATAAATGCTAAATCAGACCTGTTAGAAAGCAGCGTCTGCAGCCAGTTTCTGTGTCTGTTCAGATGTTTCAGACGTGTGACTCAGCTGTGAGCTTCTGATGGTTTCTGATGGACTGTGTTGAAGGCAGAGCGCCGAGTTTCTCCTCAGTGACGCTGCAGCGAGGCTGAGCTGTGCGACTAGAAGTGACGAGTTTGTAATCAGCGTTTAGCAACTCGCCCAGGGACTACAGTTGGAAATTAGCCTTTTAGCCCCAGAAATTTGTGACAGGACTGATTATATTACTTTTATTCCTCCCTCAAAGCAGTAATTCCTCCACTTGTTCTGCCACATCTCTGATCCTCCTCCAGTCTTCCCTCTAAAAGCAGATCAGTCGGTTTCTCTCCTGTGAGCGATCACAAAACCAGACAGCGCTGATGTCCGACGTTCATCTTTTTACAGCAGAAAATCAAAGTAGTGGGAATACTTCCACCAGTAAAAGTCAACTTTTGTACCATTTCTCATCTCAGCAGCTCAGTGTAGGAGGACAGTGACTAATTATGAACCATTATGAAAATGAACCAGGAGATGGGGGTGGCATATAATGTTCGTTTTTAGATACTCAAAGCCCAATCTGATATTTACAGAGGGCGTTAACTCAAGTAAGAACTTCACCAGTCACTGTAATTTTATTATTACAAACAGGAATTCATTGCACCGTTTGCAGAAGAGATAATGTATTACTGTAAGGCAGGTCTGAGAAGCGTGTTATCATCTGACACTGGTGATGAGCTCATGTACGGAGGTTGTGACATCACCGACATTGACGCTTTCCAACATGTGGAGGTGAGGATGGAGACCAGCGCGTACTGAACCTTCGCTCCTCTATGACCAACACCACTAAGGTCAGGTCCGCACCATGAAGGGAAATCTGGAAACGCCATCGGTGGTCAACGCACCGTGGTGTTTCGAGACTGTTTTCCAAAAGACTGCCATCCTGAAACACCCCAAAAAAACGCCCCCTGAACATGATCAATACTGGACTAGGACCTGGAGTGCATGACGACCCTACATTAGTGTTCCCAAAAAGTTCCGTTTTGTCTACAAAGCACAATGCCAGAGCGCCATTTTCAAATTGTAGTTTTTAAAAAGCTTTGTCTTGTGCAGCGTGGACAGAGGGCCAAAACATACGGAAAAAAAAGAAAAATGCATTTTCAAATTTACCCGACCTAGTGTGGACCTCGCCAAAGACCAAGTTGTACTTCTGGCGTTGAAGTGTCGCCATAGCAACAGCATAGTTGTCTAGAGTGATGACAGCATTTAAAGTTCTTTGTTCCTTCTGTGAGTAGATGCTGAAACACCAGACTGCAGCGTGAAGTTTTTCAGATCAAAACATCAGGACCGGCGTTTCATTCTCATCGAGTCCGCTGTCGGTCCAAACCCATGTCCTGAACTTCTTGACATTATAGGATTCATGTTGCATTTCGCTACAAAGCCTGGTCCTGTGAGGCTCATGATCAACATCTTCGAAACCAGGTTAACAGTTAATGCACAGAGCTCTGAGAAGACTGAAGAACCACAGAAATGGAACTGAGTAGATCTGCATCGTACAAGGGAATCTACAGTTACCAATGGGCCAAGTGGCAGCCATCTTTGGGTAATTGATTGAATAACTTTATTGACAATTCCATCATTTCATCCATACATACCATGGAAGATATCTACAAAAGTGATTTGAACAAAGATGGAAACTCTGATTTTGGCCAAAAGACGTCGCTGGATGTCTGTGATTAGCTGGAGCTAACCAGCGGACTGACCTCCTGCCACTGAGAGCGTTTGAAGTCAGTATGTATTCATGGTTTAGTTTTATCTGCAACAATCTTGTGTATAATTAATATAGAACGATATGCAGCAACACACTCCAAACCAGATTTACTAATAGCGCCCCATATCTAATCAAATTTTGGTTGACGACATCAGCATATGATGGCATTACACATCTGAGGTCTGTATGCAGAACAAGAACTGTGGCCCTTTAACAGTTCTGTGCTAAATTAATCAGTCCCTCCAGGATTTAGTGATCGCAATAATTAATACAAATTCAAGTGGTCTTAGTAATATTTGTGAGAGCTTACAATTTTGAAAAAAAATGCAACTTTTCCACAAGAAATGACCAAATCAAAAGACTGCTTCTGTATTTTTTAACAGATTGCTTGTAATTTGTAAAAGATGAACAAAGCAAACACCTCTCATCTACCAATGAAAATTACTGCCAAAGTCCGTTTGTACCAGTTGTACAAACTGTTTTGTACAACTTTCTGCTACCACACTGTGGTATCTGAAATCATCTGTGGACTGTCACTTTTCTTCTGCGTAGTGAAACAAAAAGGCTGCAATGCCTAAAATGCCGAGGCAAGAACCAAGGTGAGTGCACGATTCAGGATTCAAACTCTGCAATTTGCATCACAATTTTTAAGGGGGAGGGGGTAACGGTCAGGGTTTCGCTGCATGACTGTGAACAAATCTGTTTGTTGTACCCAGAAACACACTGACTTACCATGAATTCAAAGCCCATGCCAATTCTACTCAATTCATTCAGGAAGACAGAAGCGTCAGGAGATTCAGAGTCCAGAAAGAGTCCAGACACCAGACGTGGTGTGGTTCAGATCTGAAGAGTTTCATCCCAAAACACACTGATGTTCCTGACGATGCTGTCTCTGATTTGGAGGCGTTCTGACCTGCTGCAGACGGGCTGTTTTCAGCATCGGTGCGTCGCTGAGAACACGTCCCGAAGTGTCTGCTCGCTCAGCTTAAAACTGAAATCCAGGAACATCTTACATGCTTTACAAACAGCCAAACTACAGGTCGTCATTACCTCCGTCCCTCTGGAACGTAGAGGTGCAAATTTCAAACTCATCAGGGCAGACAGTGAAACCACTAGCCGGTCAGGAAGAGGTTCTGCAGGTCAGAGGTTTGATCCCCGAGACCATGAGATGAGATTAACGTGTTTGTCCATGTTGATGGGTCCTTGAGCAAGGCACTGCAGCACTACCTGCTGCTGGGGCGCTGACCTCCGACCCCTCCGCTGAATGTGGGCATGGATGTCTGGAATACAGCCAATCAAATCTGGATTTGAAGAAAAGATGCGAGCAAAAAGAAACCAGAGAGTCCTGTGACAACAAAACAAGTCAAGACTGGGAGCTGCTGGTTTGTTCTGCTTCTGTAGGGTTCTGGTCTGGTTCCGCAGTGTTCTGGTCTGGTTCTGCGGGGTTCTGGTCTGGTTCTGCCGGGTTCTGGTCTGATTCTGCAGGGTTCTGGACCAGTTCCAGCAGCTCTGGGCTGAGCTTTCGGGTCTCAGCGATGAGTCGCTTGACGCCCACCATCCACTGGCTGACCTCAGTCACGTGGTCCACCATCAGAGAGCGGTGGATGTCATCAGCTGAATCCCAGTGACCAGAACGCAACTCTGGGGAGAGAGAGAGACAGAGAGAGTCAGCCAGACAGTAAGACAGACAGAAAATCAGGTAGACAGGTGATCAGACAGACAGGTCACCTTGGGTCAGGGTGCTCATGCGTCGTCTGACCGGCAGGGACAGTCGTCCTGACCTCCAGCTGGCCTCCAGGACACGAATTCTCTTCGCCACGTCATCACACACCTGGCCCTGCACAGAGGTCAAAGGTCACAGGGTCAGTCCGGGTGGACCCACATGTCTGCACTTCCCCGCACATGTGGATCAGCGGACTTCACGTTCCTGTTAAATCCGAGGCTGCAGGAAGTTCCACAAGCTGCAGACCTCACCAACGAGATTACCCAAAATTCAATGCAAGAAGTATGTGACGGTGTAAAGGCATTAAAGAAGAAATGCAAAAAATACAAAAAATAACCCAAACATCACCCATGTGGGCGCGTCTTACCCAGAACGCCAATGGGATTCAAACCAGATCCTCCAGATTAAACCTGATAGAGTCCACATGGTCCTAATCCCTGAGCATCAAGTTCGGTCATCCGAGGCTGCTTTAACCTGCACAAGAGGCTGGCTTTGACCAATCAGGAGTCGGACCGGTCTGCTCAAACAGCAGAGGAAGCGGTGGGAGGAGCTTCAACCCGGAGCGGATTTTAACAACAAAGGAGAAAAGGGCTGAAGGCAGCAACACGGCCGGTCTGTGAGCCGGTGTTGGTTTATGTCATTACACCACAAGAAGTCGCCAAAAAGCCTCTTCCTGACAGAACGCAATGGATGGGCACCGCGAAAAAAAACCCCCAGCAGCCAGCAGTTCCAGGTGAACCGAGCGGCGTGACTTTCGGTAAAAATAAATAAATAAATCAGTGCTTTCCCTCTGTTTCTGCGACATGTGGTGGTGCACTGAGCCTCTGACGCTCTGCTGCTATTGGCCGGAAACTGTAGTGAACTTCCTGTTGTTCACAATGGGAGAGCAGAGACGGAACGAAGAGAGGTGGAGCTTGGAAGCAGAGAAGCTCCGCCCCTCTGTGATGTACGACAAACATTCAGAAACGTTTCCCCCCACCACAAACACTGAAGCAGCTCGCTCAGTTTAGTCAAAGAAAAAATGTGAATTCCCACTCTGCCGCTTTTGGGAGGGGGGTTCGCAAACTTCAGAAACACACTTATTTCTTATTTTCAACACATAATGAAACTGTGGATCGTGGTGAAGCTGCTCTGCTGCGGAGCAAATGAATCATGAATGAAGGGAGAGGCTCAGAGAAACATCTCCGATCTCTCAGACTGACGAGTGGGATCCGCCGTTATCTGCTGAAATGTCGAAGGTGGGAGTGCTGCTTCATCAGCCGACCTGATTAAAAACAGTTTGGCAGCAGACTGCAGCTCCTCTCTGCTGCCACACAAACTGCATATTAAACCTTTTCTCTTCAAATCCACTTGTCTTTTTTATTTGCTTTTGATTCCCTGTGGTATTTCTCTTAATGTTGAACACTATATACAGTATATGTGTATTAGGGGTGTTGGGATATACCGGATTGACGATAACCGTGATATTTAAAAATGAAATATTGATATCATGTCCACATATGATGATATCAGCTTTTCACTGTCCATTATGTGTAACTGTTCTGTTTGTACAGTCCTGGTTACAGACTCGTATTTTGAGTGGAATTCATTTACCCAAAGAGACAAAATGCTAAATAAAGTTTAGATAATTTGACCGACAGCATTATTATCATTAATATATATTTTTAAAATTTTCTATAAATATTGCAATAATATAATTACCGTAAAATCTTTTGTCCACGATAGTCATGTAGTGAAAATCTGATACATTATTTACATACAGCCTGTGGAAATGCATTTATATGTGATGTTTTTTTGTTTGTTTAAATATATATCAGTTTTGTGTAAAGATGGATATTTAGGGCTGGGTGATATGGACAAAATCAAATATCAAAACATTTTTGAACCAATACTCCTATATCGATATTGTGACAATATTGTAGAAATAACTATTGATGTTTTTCACAAAATATTTACACCATCAGATCAATCGTTAATAATGTGGAAATGACGACCAAGCAGGGGGCAGATAACAGAACAGTCTGGTCTGCTGGCTGTAACACAGGAGAACACAACGCTGAGGTCATGTCATGATGTTACGATATCTGAAATCCCAGACCACATCAAGTCTCCGGGTCCAGAATCAACTTTTTGGATTAACTCAGTTCAACTCAAACCAGCTCAGTCAGTCTGCAGTTAAACATTAAAACCAGTTCACATACTGGGACAGCTTGTCGACAGGCATCCAGCGCCCAGTTCAGCACGGAGACCACACCCTCCACATCAGGTTCGCTCTCTGATTGGCTGCCATCGGGGTCTCTTGGAGATGTCATTGGTCCCAGCGGGGGAGGGGGCGTGGCCATACAGGGAGGAGGAGGAGCTAGGAGGAGAAAATGAAGAACATCAAAATGGACTTAAATCAACAATAATGCTAATAATACTAATTATACCTTGATGATAATAATAATGACAATAATAATAATTAAAACTTTCAAAATAAAATTAATTGGGAAAGAAATACATAAAATAAGATTTAAGAAAAAAATACAACACTACACCTCAAGTGGTTAAAAAAAATCAAAAGGCTTTGCACATTCAGCTCTGATGTAAAACACTGACGCCCTCTGCTGGACAGACCACCAACACCATCACCATGGCAACCTGAGCTTTAAGATTTCAGGCTTCATACTGATAAATCCACCAGTCCAACAGCCTGGATGGTATTCAGCCGGCTGTCAATCAGACTAGTTACCATGACGACGACAGTGAGGCTCCACTCTGACATCATTATTATCAACAGTGTTTATTTCTACCGCGCCTCTGCTCCTTCCTCACCTCGGCTCTGAGGGGGCGGGGCTGTTCCACATGGAGGTGGAGCCAGAGGGCTGGAGGAGGGCGAGGCTGGGGGCGGGGCTCCTGGACCTGCAGACCAAAAACAGATAAGATGATAGCTGCATTAAGAGGTTTTAAAGTTAAGTTAAAGTTAAAGTTCAATTAATTAAGAGTTTCCTACATGGTCTGTCAGTCTGCAGAGTTTGGAGAACAGATCTGCAAACCGGCGCCATGTTGTCTTCATTCAGTGGAAATCAATGGAAACACAGAAGCAGTACACAGCGTTTAACGGACCAATCACAGAGCCCGAGGTTTTGCATCGCGCTGCAGTTACATTTTGGAGAGGAACAGGAAGCTATGGCAGCATTTTCACATAGAATATAAACACCTAGAATATAAATTGACCTTAAAAGGAGCACAAGAGGGATTTTCCATAGTTAGCCTAACATCCACAAAATGAATAGACTTAATGTTCCTGCTAATCTTCTCCCAAAGCAAGTAGTTGTATTTTAGAAATCCTATATATTTTTTTCAGCCTTTTATCAGCCCCTTGGAGTCCGTTCATTCCAGTCTGATATGAAAATGAACTTCCAGGGATTCAGACTTTCTCCATCACCGTGACACACATGTCCTCATTACCTCCAAGAACATGCAATGTCACGTTTTGATGACTTCAAATTAGGCAGAATGATCTGAAAACTTTCCTGGTGGTGCCTTCAAGGCCCATCTGACAACAGTACACTACCGTCATTTTTAGATGACAGCATCAAATTCTGGAGCTGCTGTCAGCAAACCCAGAAGACAAGAGACATCAGTGAAGACACTGACAATATGATGATGTTGTGAATTTGATTGTTTTTAGTCAGAGTGGTCATGAGTGTGTTGTAAACTAATCTGTTTTCCCACATTGTGAAAGTCCTGAAATGCACCGCTGCCCTTTGACCTCTGACGTTGAAAGAGAAAGATTCTGTAGCAAGAGCTGAAAGAACTTTGGAAATTATGTCGGATCTCGAGTTTGACAGCGAAGAGTCCCGCAGAGAAGACGATGAATCAGATTTGAATTATTGCTATTTTCATTCTATCCTGAATTTTTTTGAATTGTTTTGAATTTGTTCTCACAGTTACGCTGCCGCTTTGCTCTTGTAAAAGGTCTCTCCGTCGGAAAATTGTCCCCGGGGAAAAGTTCGCCTTACACAGTGAATTATGAGTAGATAGATAGATATTTTATTCATCTCCAAGAGAAATTCACAAATGTGAACTGAAATGTGGATGTGAACCTGCAGATTCAACATCACAGACAAACAACAAACTGCTGAACTGATCCGGTGTGTCTTTTTAACAGAACCTCAGGAGCTCAACCATGCACCCCACATCACTGTTTACAGTTACCACGGCGACGACACTGTAGGGCTGCCACAAAGCAGAAATCGCCGCCGTGGCTGCGGATAGCACAGCGTGCGAGCCTTTATCCTCAGTACAGACTGCAGGTGCGCCGCAGGGAATCGAACCCGCGACCCCGGCAAGAGTGCCTTGCTCACCACAGGCTGCAGGAGGAGCCACTCTCTTGGTGAGGAGGTTCTTCCTCGGTCCACGGGCCGTCTGGAGGCCGTAGGAGAACTGGGGGGGATCGTTCCAGCCCCGTTCCTGGTTACCTAGGCAACAGACAGAAAGGCAGATCTTTTATTGACGTCATGCAAGCTGAAATGTTTTAACCTTCATTTCTTCACTTTTTCTGCCCTCATCACTGCAAGCTGCTGAGCGCTTTCAAGTTCATCGCTCCTCATCTATCTATCTGTCTCTCTATCTGTCTCTCTATCTGTCTCTCTGCACATATTACAAACAGACATGGTTCAACAATTTATAGGCAGATGACTCGTCATAATGACTGCAGGCCTGTTTGATCATATGAGACCTCATTTCTAAATTTACATGATCATATGATGACGTGACATATTCTTCAGCGTGTTTAAAAACTATCTGGCCGAAATCCATCTGAAAAATGGTCGATTTGTGTTTACTTTGCTTATCGGCGAACATTAACAGCTGAAAGAGCAAGACTTGGGACTTTTATGAACCGACAGTGTCTTCTGGTAACCTCGGCATACAGATCTCCGCCCAAAAAGCATTTTATTCCAATAAATCTCTACTTTTACATTTGGTTTACAGCTCTTTACCGCCCTCCGGTGTATTCTGGTGAAATAAGACTGGGAGACGAACCAGTTATAAAAGTGTCAATTTTGATGACAGAAGCGCTGCTCAGTGAATCAGTTGCATGCCGAATTTGTCAGAAGACTCCAACGATGTACAAAATGTCTTTCGTCATGTTTTACAGTGTGCCTTTTTATGCTAAGAAGCAATGGCGCGTTAAATTGTCAGATTGTTTAACACAGTTTGGCGTCGCGTCCTGTCATCCGGACAGAAGGAAGCACCGCTGAGCAGGAACCGAAGCAGCCGAGCTAACGAGCTAACAGCTAGCCTCACAGCACAGAAACACATGACAGACTCCATCACAAACTTGACTCCGTCAGTAGACTCTCACCTGGTTTAATGAACATGTCCTCCATGTTGGACTCTACTGTCTGTGTCTGTACACTGAGGGACTGATCAGGCTAAGCTAGCGGCTAAGTTCACCTCATCTGTTTTTTTCCGGGACACGTGGCCAATGTGACGTACTTCCTGCTCCGTGGGAAACAGAAAAGATTTTTTTTGACCAAAGGCGGAATATATTGGATACAGTTTTTCTTTCTTTTCTATTCCTTTATTGGTACAATACAGACTGGAATGGAAAAATGGAAACACCACAGAAACATATGAGACATAAAAGGTGCAGCATGTCAATCAAAATAAGACACACCCACACACAAGCAAAAAAAACAAAACAAAAAAAACTAGGTTTCTGGGGAAGGTCATCTGTTTGTTAAAGCCTCTTATCTAAAGATGTTTGTCATTTGTTTCAGCACTCACAACTGTATTTGGTTTACATTGCATGGTGTACATGTATGATACTGTACACTTTTGTATTGTTTCCTCTAATTAAAAAAAATCTA
Organism: Holocentrus rufus; assembly: GCA_900302615.1. NCBI lineage: Eukaryota > Metazoa > Chordata > Actinopteri > Holocentriformes > Holocentridae > Holocentrus > Holocentrus rufus. The sequence goes on from OMLF01025948.1 coordinate 11,091, forward strand.
CCTCTTATTATTTATGATTAAGATTTCACATACATAAATGCACATCACCTTGACACGTGCACATCTTAAAAACAATGAAGCAGGTCAGGAGTTAACAAGCTGTGTTTTTCTGTCATAATGACAGTAAATCATTGCAACAGTCTTGTGGTGTTAATAATTTTCTCCTGGAGTTCCTTTTTTTCCATCTTTTCATCATCTTGACATTTTTCTGACTTTACAAGACGCTGCATTCAGTTACCTGAATGTAGCATCAGCAGGAATCAGCTGCTCCTCCAACATGGCTGACCAGCAGCAGAATGTCTTCTTCAGATTTTTTAACAGTGTTGAGGGGGAGGGAGGGACGGGCGTTTACGTCACAAGGAGGAGGAGAAAGAGGAGAGGAGAGAGAGAGAGAGAGAAGTGAGCGAGAGAGGAGAGAGAGGGGGGAGAGAGAGAGTGACTGAGAGAGAGAGAGAGAGAGAGAGAGAGAGGGGACAGAAACGCCGGGAAAGGAAAACCGGGGAGAGGATTGTTGTTGTTGTTGTTGT
>OMLF01025961.1:0-10120 GCA_900302615.1 Holocentrus rufus
CAATTCATCACCACATCTGTGTGTGCTGTGTTGTTATCCCGTGTCTGTGTGTTTTCGAGTCAAAATACTCACCAGAATTTAAAGTTTATCCACTTTTGAGGGATTGCGGGTAGCCTGCTCTGTATCCTTAATCAGATAAAGTTATCAGCGGTTAGGATGTTCTCCCACTTCCGATTTGCCAAAATAAAAGTTTCATGCCCCATATAGATTCTGGCATTTTCCTCATTTGTCATCTTGATATGGACCTGTTATTATGGATTTTATTAACTTAACTGTATAGTCGTATTTTGGCTCATATACTCAAATAAACAGCACGTCAGTATGACATCAGTTTAGCTCATTGTTTTATTTTGGTACAACGGCAGTTGGAGACATCTTTGATGTTGAGAATTGACGGAGGTGCGCTCTCTCTCTCTCTCTCTCTCATAACGTAAATTACAGTCTCGCTCATAATGCCAATTAGATAGTCAAGTACTTAATTATTTATTTTTATATTTTTACAGTCGGGCTTCTTAACCTGTTTTCTGTCTAAACTAAATACAAGTTACATTTAAAATGAAACAATGTGTTATTTATGGCCAAACTCAGTGTAGTCAAATAGGACTTGCAGTAGCCGCGACGCAGCAGAAACACAACCGGTGTGGACGCCGACACGCGCGTGAGACGCAGCAGCTCAGCGATGCAGCCGCGACGCAGCCATGACGCATCCTGTGTGGACCAGGATATACACACACCATCCTGTGTGTGTATATCCACTCATGTACTTCTGTGTTCAACATGCTGACCAGTAGTAGTCATTATGGTGCTGGATGCTGAAAAAGAAGTTTGCAATTGACAATTTGGTATACATGGCAACTAATTAAAATGAACTTCTAACACGCCATCAAACGGCAGGACGATTAGAGTTTAAAATCCACAAAACAATGTTCACAGGAGTTCAGACAGCACATTTTCTGTGATCATGTGCCATCCTGACATAAGGTGCCAAGTGGAGAACGGCCAAGTCACCGGGACGGCAGATCCAGAAAGCTTCATGTCCATACAAAGCAATCCATTCAGGGAGGAGACGGTGTCCAAAGACAGGCTGCGTGTTTATTCTGCAGAATCCTTCATGTTTGCGACATGCTTCCTCATGCTGCTTGGGACTGCTTTGGAAGCAGAGGCTCTCTTTACGCCTTCACGCCATTCCTATCCAAATCCTGCTCAGCAGCTTATAAAAGGGGTAAGTACGGAGATTACAGAAACTACAAATGAAATTAATTTTGAGAGAAACATATTTTCAGAGGCGAAACTCCCTGCCACCAAGCAGAATCTCCATAGCGATTTGAATCTTTTCACTCTGCAGGTGAAATGAATGCTCTGTTTGCAAGTGAGCCAAATTCAAATGGTAATAGTCAAGGACAAGGACCTGTTAGCATTAATCATGTGTGCTTATTAACTTCACTTAGATGTTTTTTTTTGCATCGGCAGCACCCACAAAGACTACCTTATTGCTATGGCAACAAGTAATGGGCATTCTTTAGAATAAACAAATTAAGCATTTGGGTACTCTAATGACACTTGAGTCCTCAGTGGAAAAGACCAGGCTGAGTAACAAGCAGCACGGTCGCCAGACAGTCAAGCTCTACAGGCATTGGCATTCACCAGGTGTTTTCAGATCATCTAACATGAGTGATAAGTACCAGTCGTAACCTCTTCAGACAGAATGCTGGCTCAACGGATCCACAACTCGAGTGGTCTGCATGGCATTAGAGATCGTGCTCAATTCCACACTTGGGAGGGGCACTAGAATGCTTTCTGGTATTGTTTCCTCTTGTTTTCTTCTCCACCTCTTCCACCCCTCCTGCCAACCAATAATCTGTCTCTGCGCTCATTTTCAGAGACGGTAATAAAACTCGCAAGGCTGTATGCCTCTCTGTGGTACGCAGAGACGTGCTCAAAGATGGATTGTGTGGGCTGATAAATAAACATTTGTTGCCTCCTTATATGTCGATCTGTCTCTTTCAGACAGAAACTAAGAGGGAGCTGAAGACCTGCACCCTGACTGAGGTCTGATGAGTGCTCCGCCGCTGGCCAATTTATCTTTCTGAGAAAAATGAGAGCGTTTTCAGATGGCAACAATGATCGCCTGTGCTCTCCCACACAAAGGAAGGAGTTAAGAATTTGGCTGGCTGTCGAGTAGCGTGCGTGACTGTGACTGCTCTCAGCCTGTTGTGTGCGACTGGTTTGGGCTGATGGCTATAGTGGGGCAGTCAACAAGGTTGCTCGGCTCTCAGAGGGCAGAGGCGGCACGTCCACTAAGCCCACCGCTACAGATCTGTTTGCCTGGACTAAAACAAAGCTCACAGTTGGTGTTGCCGCCTCAGAAAACAGCACATTATGTCAAAAGATGTGCTGTGCCCTTAAAAAAAAATCCCATGATGTTGGTTTTTTGGATGTTAGATGCAAATTGTTTATCTTAACCTGCAAATGTACCCCACCTGTGATGAGCCATGATTTCCCCCCGACACACACACTTTCTGGCAAGCATCAGTTTCACAACTTACCTGAGAAATGCAAACACTTCCAAAGCCCTTAATTACTTGTACTGAACCTACTGTCTTTTCTAACTGGATAGAAATGTGGTTCTCTGCTGAAATTTAATGTTTGCCAAAATGAGGCTTAGGATGGGAACCAGCGGATCTGAATAATTTATTTGCTAAGGATCATAAGCATAAACTGAGAGCTAAAAGGAATGGCAGCACTTTTATTTGCACATATAAGCATGCACAGCAAATAATAGGTAATCCATTCAGCAACTTTTTAAAGACTGGAGGCAAAATGCATCGGGGAATGATGGTAACAGAAATTAACTTTTATGCACTGTAGCACCTCCAATATCTGTGGTGTTGCAATAAAAAAAGGAAATGTTGATGGTAAATTGAATTGGACCCAAAGGCGGAATAAACAATGCGTGAAGAAGATGGCATAAAACAGGGCGGAAGACGGATGTCACAGAAATTAAATGCGTTTCTCTTTGTGGCAAAACATGCTTCAAAGCAAACCGTCGTCGCATACACACACCTACAGGAATTGTATGCGGGTGTGTTGGTGCCTCAAAGTACTCCGATGTGTCAGAAAATAATAGGTGTTATTAGAATCATCAGGCACAGAGTTTCCCCGGCAACAGTGACTCACCCTTCTCCTCCAACTTTGGTGATTTTAAGGCGAAAGTCCACCGAGTTGTGACTGGGGGGCTTCCACTTGAGGATTTCATCACACCTCCCGGGCTTGTATCTCTGCAGGGAGAGCCAATCAATAATCAGCCAAAGCAAAAACACTTTACAACACCAACAATACAATCGAGATGAAGCCACATTAATATTGCCTTCACGAAACAGAGTCGATATGTTGCTTCTATGAGTGGTTGTTTCTTTCTTTGTTCAGCCCATAACATTGCCGACTTAATGACAGCAATTTGTGAGCGGAACAGAATTTTTAAGTAACAGTCACAGCTAATGAGCTGAAAACTCTCGTACAAATTAAATGCCATTGGGACACACTGTTGGTAACTAACTATCTGGAGAGCAGTAAGTAATGGAACTGAACTGATCTTACGTTAAAAAATTAAGCTGTTTTGTTCTCACAGTGTCACTGAGTCACAATGTCACAAAAAGTTCATGGCAAATAAACAGCAAATTAAAAAATATGTTCAGAGAATAATCAGCTTATTTGAACTGATTGTAAGGGGTAAACTGTGTGGTAATACACTAAGAATGAGTCTTTCAATATAAATACGCTGAAAAAATGATGCACAATGACTCAACGTGATTTCTTTTTTTCCACATCGCTATTTTTACTGGGTCTTCACATATGACTTAGGCTACTAAACAACATGCTTTCCTCCATCACGCTGATTATGTATGCATGTGTGGCATTTAGCAGGACATGGAACAAGTGCACTGGAACATGAGCAATGTAAAGGCATAAAAGGTGGAGGCGGGAACAGATGAGCAAATTCTGTCTCTGTCAAGTTGCCCGGTAACAGAAGTCTACTCCGAGGAACTGTGTTGGAGACGGACAGGATTCCTCAGGAGAACCTGCGCTGTGCCACGGAACATGGCCGACGTGAGGCTCCTGGTGTCACCCACCTATCCCCCTGAGACAGATTTTTGGAGAAGATCTTCAAATCACCACAGGCAAAAAAAAACAACAATACTGCTCTTCAAATCCGCCCTGGACTCTTCTGTAAACACTTCACTTTGCAGCCTGTTGGCATTGCAGAGATGGCATAAAGATCTTTGATATGACACTGTAGCATCAAATTCAGTTTGTCAAGTAAATCAAGGTCGTGGCCACTCAGATCGGCGGAGCTTGAAATTTATATTGTTTCTTCATAATTTAAGTTAACCCAGAAATGATTATTCTTGCTATTTCAAACAATTATTCTTTGAGGATTATTATTGATTTAACAACCGCCTCTTCGGCCTGAAATACAGTATGCGGATCCTACAATCTCATCAATGATACCAACATATGAAAAGACAGGAAACTATCAAAAAGTAGCACATTTAACGGGGCAAAGTTCTTCACTATAGATAGCAACAGGCCTGATGACCCATTCATGATGAGTACTCAACACTTAAGAGGTCTAAAAGTGCCCAGCATGAGTCAATAAATGGTTCTGAACATTTGTCAGAAAATGTGGTATATTTCTTAACAGTTAGTTCACACCAGTATGGGGAGACAGAATCAATTTCAAGAGCATGGATAAGACTGCCCAGAGTGACACTGGCACATCCTCCTACGCTGTCGTGCACCATGTCTGCCGCACCATGAATTGAAAAGCCCCATTGCTGGCAAATTGAGGAGAGAGGCTAACTTTATTTTATAAATTGGCTCAGTCAAAGGTGGGTTAACTTTGTTTTCTTCGGTGTAAAGTGAAGCGAAAGTAAGTGCAGGGCGTCCTGCTTTGTCCCCCGATGGAGCTCTCTGTGTAGGAGGCGGCCTTCATGTGCCTTTGAAACCAGCTCTCTCCACAAAGGCTATTCATCACAGTCAACTAGAGAGCGGGAAAAGAGAGCATGCCTCTTTTGAGGAACCTCTCCTCTGAGTACATCTCGTCTTATGTGGGCGTAGAGAGGAACATTCTTCAATAAGGCTAGTTATGCTGCACATTGGATGAACAAAGATGAAAACCTATGACTATCACAACAGTCTCTAATGACATGACTTACTCTCATTAAGACATTTACATCTAAGGTTGGCTAAAGTAAGAACTGCTGGCTGGTGATCGAGTGTCAATTGTTAATTAAACTAATCCACAAAGTAGCTTAATCAAAGCAAAACTTCTGTAAAGCTGTAAGGCAGAATTCTCAAGTTTGCATGGTTTGTGTGAATGATCACCGTGGTAAAACAGCTGCATGTGTACTTCCACATGATCACAAACAGTCGACCACTGAGCTTTCACTGCCCAGTGATCTGTAGCGAGCCTTTTTCCTAAAATATATAAGCTACATATTATTCCAAATCACGATATTGCTTTAAATCTATCCGAGCCGGCACAGCCATAGCAACAAACTGACAGGCACCCAATCAGACTCCACGTTCAATAAATAGGTGACCTTCAAGTTGATTCCAAAATGGAAAAAGTACTGGCAGTCGCACTCTCTCTTTCATTACTATTGTTAGTCTTGTCAACATGTGAGTGCAAATACAAAACAGGGGCTTTATTATTCGAGTGCGAGACAGACCTTCAATTTTGACCTTGCATTTAGGAACGCATCTTTCATCCATCAAATTCATTTCCATGTGATGATGTTCCACTGCATATAAATCGCCCGCTGTCTAAGGTTAGACGTTTCGATGTAGTGTAGAGACTAAAGAACGGGGAAACTGAAAGAGTCATCCAGAGAAAAGACACAAAACGAGGGCTGTAGGTTTCTAAAACTGTGAAGGAACCTAATGTTCCTTCACAGCTGTAGAATCTTGGAAAATGACACTGATTTTGGCATTTACCCCAATATTATTCGATGACATTTGTTCATAATGAAACACTAGTGTAAATAAAATCTATTACTTGAACCTTACACTGTAGAAATATGTTTGAACAGTATAACGGGTCCTGACAAGCATGTCTTCACAGTAATAGGCAGCAACACCCACAGTCTTTGCGAAAGCATGAATATTACATTACGCCTCCTGCAAAAATACACACTACTCATCGCCACATGTACATTTGCAGAGCATTCTTGCCAATTTCTACTGATGCTATTCCCTCAGAGATCTCTAACAGTGTCTAAAGATCCCCACAAACTGACGCGCTCTTTGAGGAACCCTGGAGCTCTTAAATGTGCTGTTTTGGATTTTTGAGACAAGTCATGGCTCATAAAAATACTTGCGAGGAACGAACAATTGTAGCACCACCACTTACTGTGTCAGTGATGGGGACAATATTACCTGCAGCAAAAAAAAACAAAAACAAAACCCACGTACTTTATGCTGGGGAGACAACAGCAAACAGACAGTGTGACAAGTACTGAACAGCTGTACAATAGATATTTGCCACCCTCTTACAAGTCCAAAATAGCACAATACCACATTTGTTTTCGCAGGCAAATAGGGCCGAAAGTTTTCCATTTTGCTCAAAAGACGGACAGAAAAATGCACAAAACAACAACAAACAAAAAAGGAAGTCAGAGAGGTGAACTTGGCACTGCTTCCTCACTTCAAGTGGGGTAGAAATGTTGTGACAGTTATTCTTGATGTTTAAGGCAACTGAGGGATATTAAGGATTCCACAATAGGTTTGAGTTTAAAATAGAATAATTTCTTAGACAAAAAGCGGTTGAATACTCAGTCAACCATTTTACAGTTTTGTTACTGGGACCTATCGCAGGACGACTGGAGGCTATCAGAAAGTCGGCTCTTAATATGAGGAAGTTCTTCATGATGGACAGCAACTGTCCTTCTGTGAATGAGGAGGAGAGGTTGAGGTGTTCCCTCTCCACATGTGTCAACAGGGTGTTATGAACTTTTTGAAAATATACTGCATTTCAAAGCAGCTGGACAGCATTTGCACGAATCAAATGAACTGATGGCATTGATTTCAAAAGAGCAGAGTAAAATGATGTGGAACAAGAAGTTGCAAGGTGGAAATGCTGGTATGTTTTATGAAGTGGCAAAATAAAAAAATGAACATTAGCCAATTTGAATATTATTTTTAAATACAATAAAAAGTGGTATGAGGGAACTTGTGTGCACGGATGTGAGCCTGTTCCTCTGACATTCACCTTTGATAAAGCTGCCACCTGCTAATGGGGCCTTTGTTTGGACCGAGCAAGGAAAAACACACAGCTTTTAAATAATTACTAAACCTTTTAGAGTCGTTTCAGTATTCATGTGGTTGATTTAAACTGACTAGATGGTAATGACATGATACAGACTTGTCAAAACGAGTAAATCCATAGAATGCACACAATTATTCATACATGCTTGACTGAATGTAAAATATTGAACGATTGATAGACTATATTTGCACATCAGTACATCATTCAGTACATCTATACAATCACAGATGTGCTGAACAAGACAAATTCTATATCACAGGCCACCAATCACCAACAGAAGCCTGAAATGTAGAAAGCTGAATTTTGCTGAAAATAAACAGTTTCCTAGAGGGTGTACTTCAAGATCAGTCCTTTGATAACAATGTTTTCCACAAACAGTCTCATTTGAATAACAGCTTTTTTGCTCCAAGGCAGACTTACTGTTAAAGTGTGTTGAGGATTAAAGACAAAAGGCTGGACCAGTCGAATAAATCTGTTCCCCTGAGAGGAGCTCCCTCTGCTACAGATACACTGAGATTGGGGCCTGTGTGTTTTTTTTTTGTTTTTTTTTAGTATTTTAAGGGTGGCATAAGAGATAAGTCTGGAAATAAACAGGTTCAGTAAAATACAGAGGAAAATGAAGGATAAATCTCGAGCTTAGTGGCCTGCAGATATGACATGCACACACACACACATAATCTGAAGAAACTAAAGCACACAAAGAATACCGACTGATTCATGAACTACAGGTTCAAACATAAAATGTATGATAACAGATGACAGAGTACGCCTGATTCATTATAATATCTGTCTCAGGCAATATTTTCCAAACTGCACATAAAGCACCTTTGTCATACAGGTACTTAATAGGGGAGAAGAGAGGATAAAAAGCATGCTTCAAAAGCTTCACCTACATGGGCTGCGAAATTGATCTGAATCACACCTTCTATACCAATCTGCCTGCCTTTTGGAGTGGAGGTAAAATGATCAGAGATGGAGACAGCGTAGATTACAGAGAGCAAAAAAATCCTTTTTGCACACTTTGTACAAAGATCACCATCTGCAGTATCCTCCCATGAGCAATTCTGCCATCTGTGGCAATGTTTCTGTTATATTCTCAATTGCTCTGATTCCCCCTATATAAAGAAACTGGGAGAGACAACGCACACCCATGGACTGCTACTGTACATTAATGGACTTGGCCGCAATACCATGTTGCATGAACGAAAAATATCTATAACCTAAAGAGAGATAAGAAAGAGTGGAACTACTTACAAAAAGACAGACAAAATGAATCTAATTGCTCTATTAACATGGTGTGATGACCCCTGAGAAAACCCTGAAGCCGTCATCACTGCAGATTATACCCATGCACTTATTGCTGTAATGAAGGGCAAATAATTATGACTTCTGAAATCAATGAAATCAAAATGAGGCCATGTTTCTGGCTCTTGCACTCACAACTGGCTGCTTGCAATGTTATAGGAATTTACACTTATTCTACTGTGGCATTAACTGTAGAAATTCAGATTTTTAACCTTTAGCTGTTGCAAACTGTTCTGAATAAAAGCATCAAATGAATGACTAATATGCTTGAGAGCTGAATGCTTATCAATTATTTAGTTTGAGGCTGTGAATAACATCCCCAGAGGAGGAAAATAAATCACCAATACAAAGTCAGACTGATGGGCTCAGTGTGCTCCAAACCCATGCATCCTTTCGGAGAGGTTAGACGGACTCAGAGGCAAAGTCACCTGTCCTTTGTCTTGATTTGGAGGGGCACGCATACTTCAGCCGCAGGGCGCCAGACTAAAGCCGAGGTCCTGATTGGTAAACCCTCTCCAAGCAAGAGAGAGCAGGGAACAACCTGAACTTCATTATTTCTCTGAAGGAAGCAGTCTGATTGAGCAGGTCCACAATGTCCTCACAGAAGAATGTCCCTCCGCATGGAGCGGTACATCGAGTCCTCCTTCTGTATGGGCTGGCATTAAGAGCTCACCCACAACCCACGGCCCAGCCTTTTCACATATATTGGCTTAGTTGAAATGGCTGACATACCAGGGCGGTTTTAATCAATATACTCTTACTTGGTTGTCTCAATCAATAATTCCCTGAGCCAAGCAAAAGGTGAAAGAAAAAATTGTTACGTGCACTTTAAAGATGAATTTATTCATTAAACCAGACCATACAAGACCTGGTTCTTAATATATACGGTGCTTTCCAATTCAGGTAAGGTTACAGGGTCGTTCACAGAGATTATTGGGAGAAACACTCGATGCATTTCAACCGAAGGACGCACCTTCTGACACATGGTGGCTCCGGGGAACTTTTCGCCCAGGCTGGCATTTTGTTAATTTATTTATATTTTGATCGCTGAGCAAGTGGTGGAGAAAGTTGAAAATGGCTGTTTCTTATAGAAACCATAGGGGGTTTATGTTGGCCAGAGCTCTGCGAGGAGCTTTACTGGAACCTGTCGTTTCACAGCCTTATCGTCATGATTTAGTCACTAGCAAAGACTGATAGGGACGGTCTAAAAATACGGAAAGATCCGCTTTTCTCCCCCGGGCATCAGGTGTTGCTGGGTTCTGCAGGCAGTGGTGTCATGCCTCTGTTCCACTGAGGGCCTGTGGTCGGCCAATCCCTTGTGAAACTGACTGTGAGTGTGTGTGTGTGTGTGTGTGTGTGTGTGTGTGTGTGTGCAGGGTTGGGGTTATGCCTCTGTCCTTCTACAGGGAGGAGAGGAGACTACTGATGTAGTTACTGCTGACACTGATATGATCTGCTGGTGACAGCAGGAGGCCATCCTGAGCCAGT
>OMLF01025982.1:10997-25152 GCA_900302615.1 Holocentrus rufus
CCCTGCCACATCTGTAACCACACCCGCTGCTGCCTCCAGCCCCCACCCCCTCCACGGCACCCAGCTGTCTCTCCCCCTGCTACACTCGATGGGGGGGCTGCCTCCCGCCCCTCATTTACCCCCACCGCCTCCCCTATTCTCTGCTGGTAGGATGAACTCCAACAACTAACAGACTCTGTAGCATCGAAAGCACTTTGTTACTTTTGTTTGTTTTTGATTTGTTTTTTTTTTTCCTTTAAGCTTAAAATTTTGAGAAAACTCCTGCAAAAGGGAGAGTGATGCACCTCAGTGACATTTGCACGGAGGAAACAACTGCCATGTGAAACCCGTGGCTACGTGGGTTGGCCATCGGTTTCCGCTGTTTAGCCTCGCCGTTCGAGCGAAGGCTAAACGGAGGCTTCGTGTGGCATATAAACACATACACCTACCACAATAAGAAATAGCTATTTTTTACTCTGTTCAACAATAGATAACCTCAGAGTCCACTTGGACGCGTCGTCGCCGTGCTTCTCCTCATAAATCTCACAAGTCTGTTCTGGTTTCATTTGGGGGATTTTCAGATGCCACACACACACATCTACAGAGCCTTGCTCCATGCACAATGCATTGATTGTAGCATCTCTTACTGAATGGGAGCTAATGAACACTTCCTCTAAACCTTCAGTCATACAGGGGTCATCGAGTCGAATGAGAGCTGCTTTTGAGAACCACACTATGAAGAGAAACATGATTTATTTTTGATCATTCTCTGCCAAGATGTAGCGAGTGGTTCTGGTCTGACCCAGCAATAACCAAATGCTGATTTGTCTTTAAACATATACCTGTATATGGCATTGCCAGTAACCAAATCCTGTTAGCTCACCTGCTATAGTTAGGTAATGTTATACAGCATTTATAATCAATCCTGCACCTTATCTTTAACCCTAGTGATATTTAAAATGTACTCTTTATTGTCTTCATTTTTTAAAATTGTGACAGTGTGTAATTTGTGGCACGTTATGTCGTTCGTAAGGATGTAAGAGAGGTTGTGACGCGTAAGAGTCGACCGTGCAATGCAGCGTGGCGTTTGCGAGGGTATGCGTGTGCGAGAAGTGAAGCGGAGGAGAATGAAGGTGCTGTGGGAGGGAGGGATCCTCAGATCTGCGCTCAGCCAACCACCGCTTGAGATTCCCCCAAGCCAGGAGCAGAAATTATTTGTTGACTCTGATCTGTTGCTTACATTAAGCAATCCTAGCGAGCTGCCCTCTCCTGTAGATCTGGCTTTGAGATGATATGGCACTTTTCTGTGACTTGTTAGTAAAAACCTAATATACTCATACCTATATTTGTAGGTTTAAATCTTTGAAATTGTCAGATACTTGTCGATCTTGCTTAGTGTTACATAAATACAGCTTCTCTCCCAACTGAATCATTAAACCTGATCTGTGTAATTAGTTTGCAGAATACCAAGAGCATAAGGATAGAAATATTCACTTCAACCTGCCTTCGTAGCTGAATTAACTGTGTGCGTTTCATCATGATGTGACCCATAATGTTAAATGATAAGCACTGCATTATATGCCTGTGTGTAATTCTCTTGAAGAGCACTGGACAGTGATTATTATTGGCACACGAGAGCTCATCACTGATGGAGCTCATCACTAATACGTTGCTATTAACTCGTGTTTTTTTACTAAATAACTGTGATCTAACCAAGCTAAAACAAAGTTAGGGACATACTGTATGTAAAACCCCCTTCGAAAAATGTGTGGCTGTACATGCACTTTTGACAAATGTCTGTCACATTGACATTTAAATCTACTTTGAGGAGTAGAAGTGATAGAGTTGTATACTTGTCAGAAAATCTCATGAATCTGATTATCCAATCAATTTTCTTATCCAAAAAGAGGCTCTGTGCACTAATGATGCACTCCCGCTCACTTTATCTATAGATAACCTAATTATAGTGTAGCATTAACTTGTAAATATTGTAAGATGTGTTCCTTGTTATTAATTCCCCATGTTTACATTTGGAGAGTCAATTGAATGTGCCCCCACACGTGTCTTGGCTGGTACTACCGAAAGTTGGAAGTTGTGGATAAGCTTTTGTAAATGTAATAAGCTGTTTAATGTTTTTGTTTATTTAAAAGAGAAGTTTAAGCACCTTAGCGTAGCCTTTGTCTTAGCTCACCCCGGTTACATGCGTTTATAGTAACTGCCATGGTTAAATGGTAAGGGCCACAGAATTGATCAGTTGTTATTTGGTAATGGTACCTTTAATGCTTCTTTTTTTTCTCAGTGTGTCAAACATGTTTTGTTCTTTGATTTGCTGCTTTTGTACAGGGTCCAGCTGGAGACTGTCCTTCAAATTAGAGTCTAGAGCTGTTGAACTGTTTGACTTTTGATTGAATATGTTTTGGCTGCGCTAAATTTAATGGAGCCTTATTGGACAATAAGCTCCATGGCCAGTCACTGCTGCCAGAAATGAGGAAAGCCCCGACCACTAATACACTTATACAAATCACATAGTTGGAAAGGTTCGAGGAGGTAACTGCCAACATTTTATGCCTATCTAGGGCTTAATCTTGTCAGTGGTATATGTGGGCTTGAGAATGTTGACACAGCAAGGACTAAAGGCAACATGTCAATGTCACACAGCTATAAGGACCGTTGCCCTCTTGTGGCAATTTACTAAAATGCACTCTGTTGGAAATCCTGCAATCGAAAGAGAAAAGAGAAAACCGTCTGCTAAAGTCTTCCCCTTATATGAAGGTCTGATAATGCTCTGTAGGGCACGTTATCATTCACAGTGTGTCTCTAGTTGTTGTAGAAGAAGCCCACAGTATTATGGGATCAAACGAAAAGCCTGAAATAATACATTCACCAAGTGTTTTCCTACTTGACTGTTTCGAAAAGCACTAGCCCGAGAGACAATATTGGGATATTGTGGTTATAGTTGAATCCATTGTGACAATTAATTGTATTTGCCTTATTCTTAGAGATGGAGAGGATATGTCATGGAATTGAATGTTTTTTGATATGGATCGTGGTAGTAGATGATGGTAAAGGGAGGAGGAATAGTAGTTGATACTACTGATATATGCACTTTGAATTTGATTGCCACCCTTGTCGCCTGTAATGGGGACATGTATGCAGATGCAAGGTGAACAATACACAGCATAGATCCATACTGGCAAAAAAAAGGGTCATTTCCACAAGTTCAAACATTTTCAGAAAACTCTGCACAGCCTGAATCCAAAGGCACACCATTTTCCATTTACATGTAACTTGTCTTTTTTGATATTCATCAAAGTTTCCGGTCATGATGAACAACGCATAAATCATAATCAGTTTCTCTGGATTGTTTGGGTGAAGTTGGATAAAGACTGTGGCATGTCTGTGGCAATGCAGAGGTGGTGTGGCGGACCTGGGCCTGACCTGTGTTTTGCTACCTAGAATAACTTTGTGGACCATTTTGCTGTGGTGTGGCAAACTGTATGCCATGGAAAGCTCTGCTGTGAGGAATCGATAGACATCACCTTGCAGCAAAACTGGTGTTATTGTACAAAATGCCTGCCTTGCACTGTGCCCCTCATACAAGCTAAATACATACAAGCTGTAGCTTTTTAATTGGTGTACATTTAATTTGCTACCATAATCAATATCTCAAGAGAAATGAGATTGAGCCGTTTCCAGATTGGTCCTAATGGAAGTGCTGAGTATGTGATTGTGATATTTTGCTATCTGAAAATATAAAGGAAAGTGTCCAGCAGTTGTCGCATTGATTAATGCAAAAGATAATGATTATTGTGAGCACTTTATTCTAGAGTTTGACCAATACGGGGTTTCAAAGGCCAATACTGATTCTCTTGAAGCTGCCAACAGTCATTATCTGCACTAATATTCAGTATCTTAAAATTCCACCTTTACCATGCCAAATATTTCAAAAGAACCACAACAGTTCAGTCTCTCCTGTAATTTTAGCAATTTTGGCAAGTTGTTCAAGTCTCTGAAAAAGCATTTAGCCTAACACTAAAAGTCTGATCTGAAACCCAGGAAATTACTATAATTGTAGTAATCATGCATACTTGTGTGGAAACTGATCATAATCTCATGTTCGAATCTTTTCAGGTTAAGAAAGCCAAATTAACCAGTGTGGTGTTAATCAGTCATGTAACACACAGGTAAACATTACATCACTTCCACTGAATTTGAGGTGGATGACTGACTGTTGACAGATTTTTAATTAAAAGGCAGTATTGTTACATTACATTGGCAGTATACCATTATATCGGTCTTACCCTGCTCTGTACACTCATCAAGTACGTAGCACAGAACTCAAATGAAGTGTAGAGAATGTTCAGGCTATAAAAGACTAAATCCACCCTAAAGCAGAGTTTGTAGATTAATCCTTTGTTTTGGATTATTTAGTGAGCAAGTCTTGCCTAAATCTAGGAGCAAAGGCAGTAAGACTAATCTGTGACAACATCAAGTAACACTTTATTGAGCTGTGCATTGAAAATGTATCAGAGAAAGATTTGTGGATACTGACAGTACCTGAATCACAGATAAAGAATTTTAAATTGTCATTTCTGTTTTAGTGTGGACTTTTAATTTTAATGTTCTACTGTTAAATGGCAGTAAAACTGAGCTTCTATTAATTGAGAAGGGAAATTTTGCACAGTGTGTCCTATCTTCTCAGCAGGTAGGCTTTATGTTGTCTTGTAAGTAGCCAAATTCTCCTTTACTGAGGCTTGCAGCCAAAGGCTTGTATTAGATTACACAAAGGTGGACCTGCCCTTGTCCTTAAATGAGGGTATGTTGGTGATTAAGTGGTTGCTTAGCTACCATAGAGATTGTGCATTCTGCATTGCACCTAAAGCAAATGTTTGTCACGTAATGAAACATTGAGAATGGAAGTTGGTTCGAAGGAGAGGGGACTGCTGAGTCGGGTTCCTTTTGGGACTCGCACTTCTTTGGTTCAGCTGCGAGAGCAGACGTGATTTATCCAATAGGATTTGATTCTGTGGCCTTCTTCAGCTTGAAAAAAAATAAGTGTTGGGATTTTAAACCTTGCTATCTTTTTTTTTAGTAGTACTTACTAATGTTCCACGAGGACGGTGGAGAGAAAGTATGTATGTAAAGAAATGTGTTACTCTTTAGCCCTATTCGGACGGGATAAATTTTCCAAACAACATTTCAGTTTTAATTACCAACATAGGATGTGTGTAATTTCTTTTGGACAGGATTAGAACCTCTGTAATTTCTCTCTGATATTACAGAGATTGGAGTGAAGCTCAGTACAGTTTCACATCTCATCAACTTGCAATGCTGTTCTCTCTCTGTCTTTCTTTCTTTCTTTCTTTTTTTTACATCTGAGGAAACGCCTGTTAGGAGGCTCTGTATGGTAGGTAAATCTAAATACCAACAGAGTATGGGAGCAGTATACAGCGGTGTGAGCAAATGTGGTGTGAAAAAACACGTCATTGCACTGCAGGAGAATTCAAAACAATATTAAATCCATTGGGACTCCTGATAAATTTATTTATCAAGAGTTTGATGAAAAACAGCAGGTAATTTGCTCTGTAATTATCACCGAGGCCGTCTGTAAAAAAACACAGACAGGTTCAGTTCAGACAGGATTAAAATCACTGAGGACATCTGTAATACACAAAATTACCTGATGTCCCCCCGGTAAAACTAATCCCATCCGGATTGGGCTTTTGAAGAGAAAGAACTGTTTTTGTTTTCAGAATGGAGGAACAGTTTTGTTTTTAATCTGCCCCTAATTTTAGGTGCAGACTCGAATATGAAATTGGATAAAGTTGTTGGTTATTTTGCATGTGAAAGTTTGGTTAGCTGTTCTAATAAACATCTTGTTGGATGGTGACTTCTCCCCTTTTGGGTAAAGACATATGTGGTAACCATAGACACCAATGCCATAGTTCAAAAATGTATTAGAATTATCCATATACCCTCTACATTTCACATACTTACTCATATTGCAGCTGTGTTAAAAATCATAATGTGTACTGTTATTTGCTGATTCTCTACTTTATAATGTAAACACAATGTCTTAGTTAACTCTGGTGTACAAAGACCATGTGTAGGCAGTAGTTGTCAGCTATTTAAAAAATACTAAAACAATACAAGGACAATAGTGTCTAGAGGTGCTAATAACATTAGACTGTATTTTCTGTCTTTTATTGTATTATTGACTAGTGTTTACTGTCTGTAACACAGCAGAGCGTAATGAAATCATTTCAATATTAAACAGTATAGATATATTATTGCAAATATACATGTGTGCTGTGTTTTTGTTTCTGTGAAGAGAGTGAATCAAATGTTATTCTCCTTTTTTACCCGATCAGGTTACCAAGTACTGAGATCTAAGGGCAGCTGCATAATGACTTTGCTGCCATCCACTGGGAAATGTAAGTTCATGCCTCCATTTGCACTGGTGTCATATTGGTGAATTCTCCATGATCATCCTGGCAGTTTTTGAATGAAGACACATCCCTGAACGTTATTCCACACAGTGCAAAAAAAAAAGTTTATTGGACTCTAGCCTGTTTACATTTCATAGTTTCAACCGATTAAAAGCTTTCAAACACTTAGATATAAAAATGTGATCAAACAAGACATAAAATAATTAATTGTAAGGCAGTGCCACACTTTTAGAACACAATTAGAACAAATAAAACTACGTAAAATAAAACTGATACTTGTTACAGCTGACAAAACAAAGAACCTCAAACACACTAAGGTGATGTTTCCACATAGTTCATGAATGTTTGTTGTCATTTGGGGTTAAAACCGTCTTGGAAAATACTTATTTACTACTTCTTCACATGGTACAATAATGTGTTGAAACACAAGAGATGATGAGATCACAGGGCAAAAATGGTGCTTCAATTTGTATTTTTACCATGTTAAGAGGTAATAAATGGCTGTGTGCTACAAGATGGTTTTTACCCAATCAGTCTTCCATACTTTAGACCCTTGTGACTCTTTAGAGCCTCTTCTTCCTTGTATAATCTCCTGTGAAGTACTGCGGACTCCAGTTAACCAGCATGAACTCCAAACACGGACTACAGGGGTTGTTACATCTTGGTGAGATGTAGGGTGTTGAGCCGTACCCCCAGAACAGTGGCCCCTGAAGCGTACTTGATTTCTCTGAGGACCCCAGTCCACTCCCTCTCATTCTCATTGTACCTGCAGAGGTACACAGACTCATCATTCAAATCAAAACTGATTGACCAGTCTGTCCTCAAATACACAAAGATTGACACTAATTCATGGCCAGAAAGGATGCTGCAACAATTTGTGGTTCATTTTCCACTCACCTCCATATATCATTCATCTCTTTTGGGACAAACTCTTCGCTGTCCTCTACAGGCATCATGGCAAAACCACCTACAGCATATAGTGAGCCACCCATAGACACCAAGCTCAGAGAGCTACGCTCCTGGGGAAACTCAAAGAAGTCTGACCACCTGAAACATATGAAGGCACACTAAAGTAAGATGCAATATATTTCAAGAAGACTGAAAAAGATTGCTAAGGAATGGAATATTCCTGACATCAATAGTCACTCATGGTAAATGTTGAAGGACTCACTTGTTGGTTGCGATGTCATACACCTCCATAGTGTTGGTCAGGCCGTTGTCAGTGACTCCTGCTGCCACATAAATCTTGTCCTTGTGAACAGTGGCTCCAAATAATGAGCGTGCAGTCTTCATAGGAGCCAGGTCCTTCCATTCGAAACGCTTGGCGTCATACGCACACATTCTCCTCAGGCAGCTCCTTTGCTCAGGAGAGTCACAGTATCAGGTAATAGCTCCTCTAAGGTCTGACATGCCTCAGTGGTTTCTTTACTTTACTTATATAAAGTGAAAACAAGAGGGGGAAAAAAATCTGCACTGGACAGATATCGCTTTGAAGGATTGAACCTTCATACTAACCAAGGATGGATAATAATGTTTTGTTCACATTGTATACTCACTTGTTGTCTTCCTTTCCTCCAATTACGTAAACCACATCATTGTAGGACACAGTTGCATGTCCATAGACTGCATAGGGAATTGGGTCTGACTCATTCCATTTTAAAGATCTAGGAATGAAAAATAAAGGTCCATGTGAAGAGACAACATAAAATCCATTTCTATTTGAGCAGATTGTATTTCCATTATAATAAATATGCATATAGCTTATATAGTCCACTAGCATTATGGCAGGTGATGAAAACCTCTGGGACATTATACTTGTCTTCAGATGTCTGTCTTAAAATTCAAACCTTGTGGGTTGCTTTCAAACCAAGATGAAAGTTTCAAAAAAGAAATTCTGCCTGCTGTTGATGGAAGCCATAGGCATTACTCAGGATCAAAGATATAAGAACACAATGTGAATTCATATGCAAAGAATTGGATCCTTGCACTTACAGTTCAGTTATGATCACTGTAGTTCATCAAACTATTCCAATAAACTGGACAGCCAGTCTACTGAAACAGGAACTTGAACCTGTACTCACTGTCTGTCATAGACCAGAACAGAATCCAGTGTACGATCCTGATCCTTCAGCTCCTTCCCTCCCAACACAAAGATGGAGTTCTCAGCCTCAGCCAGCCCAAAAAGGAAGCGGGGGGACGGGATGGGAGGCATCCCCAGCCAATCAGCACTGACCGGGTCATACTGCGGAGTCAAACATTTGTGAATGGGAGGTGTCTACACACAGTATACACACTGTAGAGCATGCATGTAGACACCAGCACATGCACACAGATGTACATATAAACACAACATGTACTCAGAGGGGTAAATGCCAGTGTTATGCAAATGTCTAGTATGTGGGGGCATGTCGTCATTTTTATATCATAAGTTTAATTTTTAACAATTGTAACAAAACCTGTCGTTTTGTTAATTCTACATTGGCAGAGATGCTATTGTATTTGTAAAGTATCCATAAATATGCGAGCCAAAATGAAATTATTTTTTTTAGTCGTAAAGTTTATTTGGATCACGTGGTTGTACCTCTCACTTTCGATCAGTACTGTTACCCTAGGATAGCTTTATTTAGACCCACACGTACCTGTAGGAAGTACGCGCTTAGTGGGTCTTCCTTGCTCTGTTCGTCAAAGAATAATCCTCCTGCAACAAAGATCTGGTTCTCCTTGGTGACCAGGCTGGCGTGGTTCTTTGGAATCTGTGTGGACAGTGATGCTAAAAAGCAGTCATTTCCTGCGGGGTCATATGCCACCGCCCCCGTGTCATTCACCATGAACATCAAGTCCCTGAGGAACATGCCGAATCGCAGGTTATCATTTAGGATCCCAGGAAGAAGAGCTTCTTCCTCCTCTTCTTCCTCGTTCTCGCCATCTTTCTCGGCTCCACCATCCTCTGTTGTCTTTTTCTCTTTCTTACTTTTGTTTTTTTTTAATTCCGGCAGTTTCCCAGCACGAGCATCCCTAACCTGCTGCAGTTTTGGCTGTATCTCAGGATTGGAGGAGATTAGTTTGTGTTTTTCCACCCTGTCTGTCAGATAGCCCTCAGTCACCAGACACAGGCGAACACAATCCAGAAGACCTGGCAGGTCTTTCTCTCTATTCTCTGTGTCGTGGGACACCCATTTCATCAACGCCTCAAACACAGTCTCTTCTGTCTCTACATTCAGTGTGTCCGATGTTAAGATGGCTGCCAACTCACTGGGGCCCAGCTGGAGGAAGTCCTCATCTCTGGCAATGAGCTGGAAGCGCTCACAGGCGTAGTTCCGGGCAGAGACAGCCAACCTGGGGCAGTCCAGCATCAGGCCCAACCTGAAGATAGCCAGGCAGTTGCTAAGGCTCAGTCGCTTCTGGAGGAAAGAGACACATACAGTGAAAATAGAAGGGATCTGGAACATGTTGGCCACAGCAAAGATGTCCTGAACGTTCTGCTCAGTCACGTTGATGTTGGAGGTGTACAGGTACTTGAGGATCAGGCCCATGACGCCTGGCTCCACATCCTCCAAGACAATCTCTCTCTTTTTGCTCTCCTCCAGATCAGACAGAAAGATGGCCCGGAAGTAGGAGCTGCAGGCACACAGGACCAGCCTGTGGCAGGGGAACTCCTTGTCTTTGATCTTCAGGACACAGTCAACAAGCTTATCATTCTCCAGCAGGTCATACAGGCCATCCTGGAGCAGCGTCTGCTGGTACAGCCTGGGCTCGTCAATAGGGTTTATAGGTAGAGCCATTGTTCCTGGCACGGAGAGGACTGTGGTCACGAGGCAAGGTTGAAGAAGCCTTCCTGTGGCTGCAAATAAATCAGAAGTTGGGGATTCTTGTCTCTTTGTGGTTCTTCTTTCAACAGCAGGATTCAGGCTCTGTGACTTTTTAGCCTGGAAAGAGGAGGCAGAGGCGCAATCAGTCTGCTAATAGCCCACACCAGCTGAACCCCAGGACAGCCCACTTCCTCAGCTGTCCTGTCCCTTCAACTGGGCTCCAACTGGAAGGTTATTTATAGGCTGGGCGCTTGGTGTGGAGCTATTTACTCCATTCTGGAACATGCGAAATGCAATATCCACTCTTCATCCCCAGTCCCGACCCCCCCAGAAACCTCTACTCACTCACACCCACCCTCAGACAGCTGACACACTGCTTCATGGGAAATTTGTCCTTCCTGAGTCAAACTCCATTGTAGACCCTTCAGGAGAGTGCCCCCTTGTGGTCTTTTGTGACTGAGTCATCACACTAACATGAAAATGTTCTCACTCTTTCCATTCATTGTTATATTAGTACATTATATTTACATTTTAAAATGGAACACATTTTGTGGACAGTTCGAAACCTGATCAACTCAGACAGGAAATATCAAAACATTTTACATTATACAAACATTATAATATAGTTGCTGATTGTTTCACTTTTTTCCAATGCATATACTTAGTCTGTGTTGGCGCTGAATTCAGAGTATTTTCCAGACCTTAATAAACACCCTTTATCACACTATTCAAGGCCATACACTGTTTTAGCATAGGTGTGACCAGAGCCACTCCAGTGGACAGCGTTCAAAGTGTTTCCAGTGTGGATGCATTGAACAGGAATCAGGCTCCCAACTGCTTACGTAACTCTACAGAAATACCTCATACCAAATAGCATTTAAAGACTAGACACACACACTGACTCAGACATATTTATAGCAGAAAAAGCCCCTCTCATCATCCAGCTAATTCAAACACTACCGTCAGAGGGCATGAGTTCAGCAATTCTTCAGCAATTTTTTCCTCCTTTGTCCTTACTTATTAATGCCAGCATGATAAACATCTTGCAAAATAATGCTTACTTCCTCCTTTAACCTGCATTATGACAAAATTTATTAAAATGAGGCAAAATGTAACAATTTGAACAATGATAGTAGCAGTTTATTTTTGCATTCTTTATATTGTTTGTTCATTGATTTGGAGTTTCAAAGTAATGAGATTTATTTCTGACAACCCTACAGTGTTATTGCACAGTTTAAGTTTCATAAAATAGAACCATTAAGGCACATAAAATCAACCAATAGTGCAATATTCTGCAGCATATTGGTCTACAGTACATTTTATATTTCATATAATAAAGGTCTATGTGCTTCCTTTAAGTCTTTTCTTTCCATCTTGATTCTGTCTTAAAATGGTGGTTAGGCTTATTTACAATCAAGACAGTTTTTATACATCAGCAGAAAAAGAGACCCTGTTTAATTTTTTTTCTTGGCTTCGCTCTAGCACTGTGATATGAACAGGATATATCTCCAATATAAATCATACTGAGTACAGCTAAAATTGCATTGCCTATTGCTATCTTCTCATCTGTGCAATATGGCAGAAACTATGACTCAGAGAGACACGTTAAACATGATGCTGAGACATTTGACAGGCGTTAAAACTTCGACGTCCAATCTCTACTCTGCTTTTTCCTTGCCGGGCTCTACGACTGGCTGAGCTGCAGAGGGTGTGGCCGCAGTGGTGACTGTGCTGCTGACAGTGGAGGCAGGGATGGGTGGAGGAACTGGCGTAGAAGGGATGGGATCAGGGTCATCGATAAGGGCCTGTCTCCTTTCTCTCTCCTTTATCACTTGAATCAAGCAGTAGGTCACGAACATGACGATGATGGTGGTAAATGGAAAGCCTGGGAAAGAAAGGACACACACAAGTCAGCCTAAGATAAACAAACAAACATTACAAACAAAAAGGGAGGTGTGGTGCATCGGTGCATTTTTTAATCTATTATTTAATCTGTCATTGTCATGTGAAATAAAGGCATTTTTTTGACTGAGACAGAGTGATTTGACATTGACTATGGGTTTTGACTGGATCTTGATGAAAATTTAAAAAGACTTCCCATGCATCTGTCTTATTGTAACAAAACCGATCACCTCTGAGAAGCAGTCGTTTGGCTACCAACTTGGCAAAGTCCAAACTGTTCAAGGCCAGGATGTTGTACAACACAATGGTCCAGAAGTTGAACGTATTGAAGATGGCTCTTATCCGGCGAGACATTCCTTCTGACATTGCCATCTGTGAGGAATATACCAACCATAAAAGATTTATACACCAATTCAATTCAATAAACAAGAAGTTCTTTTATCTATATCCTAAAGATAGCTTTCAGCAACCAACCTCAAAGGAAGCAAAAGGCTCCATGGAGAAGAACTTGGCGGTCCACAGCTCAAAGTTGAGTCCAAAACAGTTGAAGAAAGCCCAGATCAGCACCACCTCGCAGGGTCCCAGCCACAGGATGGTGACGCCAAAGGTGCACAGCGTGGCCACCAGCTCCTCCACCACACTGTCATGCTTTCCTCCCAGGTAATCATACACATACCTATGGGAAATAACAGGTCAGGGATGGTTTGCATCATAATCTGTTGTATCAGCATATCTAAATTTATCTATATTAATAAAACTCAGATTTAAAGGAACAATTCCCAAAAAATACAAAAAAAAATCTTTCCCTCCTGACACTACCATACAATGGGGCTGGATGAGTGCTGTGTTTTGGAGCTCAAACCATCAAAAATTTACATATGAAAAACTCAACAGCGACAGCTCTTTCCAAAAACAATAAAACGGATACCCGACATAATCTGCAGCCCTTGGAGGCAAAGAGTTTTGCTGGGAACTCTTTCCTGCCAAAGAACACCAGAAAACCGTATCTATCTGACCCCCAGGAGTACAAATTTGGAGCAGAAGGATACAGTTTGCAATACTGGGGTGCCAGAAAACAGGGACAGTCGTGGGAACCTCACCAAGTCACAAAATACTATCTGGAATTAATGGATTGCACTAGCAATAAGTGGGATTGTATATTTTTTTGATATTTTGGGTGAACTGTTCCTTTAATTCAGCAGTCTGACATACTCACTTGCACAGCCAATCATTAATTCCTCTGTCAAAGTGGCTAGAAAAGAAGACAGTTAAGAACAGTGTTAGTATTATGCCGAACCATCATACTATACCATGAATATAGAATGTGCATCTTATAATCAAATACATGAATGATTAAGCTGTTTAAAATTTACTCACGTCTCAGCGAACACATAGAGCATGGTGATGCATTTTGGGGGCTTGGGCGGGTCCAGGTGATCCAGTCTGGATATTGTGTTGATGACTCCAAACATGACGGCTGCTTTCACCCAGTCGTACACCAGGTTAGAGTAGGCAAGACCCACTGCAACACACAGTCATTTCTACTGTCAAAGCACTTTTACTTAAATGAATTCAATATTTAAGTTCAGCCTGCGTTCATTTGACAGGGGTAATCAATCAAAGCAATACATTTAATTTATGGCCATACAACAAATAAAATGAAACCACTGCGCTAAGAATTTCAGGAGGGTGCACAGACCTACAGCCCAGTCAGAGAGGTGCTTCAGCAGCTTTATGTCAGAGGGGATGGTGAGGATGTACATGAAATGGAAGAGGATGTCCACCACAATGATGACTGCCAGGTGGATCAGGCCCTGCAGATTGATGTTCCACAACTCCCTCTCTTTCCTGGTCAGGTCTGATTTGTTGGCCTGCAGGGGGCAGCAGACACAGGACAGGACAACCACAGCTGTTCAGAGACACATACCTAAGATGTCACAAACTCAGAGGAGACCCCAGCTTCTACACGGCAATGTAGTTCATGAACAGAAATGAAAGGAATATCATGCCCTCTGC
>OMLF01025984.1:5319-15892 GCA_900302615.1 Holocentrus rufus
GTTTCCCATAATTTATAAGACTATTGAGGGGTCTTGACACTGGAGATGATATTGAATGCAAGCCATCATAGCTTCAGCTAGTTGATGTTACAGTCTTGGGACTCAGAGCTATATGAACTATGAAAGCACAAATAATAGGACTATTAACAGGCAAAGGGCTATAACCATAATGGGTAAATAAGAAACAGACAAATGACCATAATAAACTTCTAATGTGCTTCCAGTGAATCCTTATCTATTGATAGGAGAGACTTGGTGGCAGCAGTTCTAATTGACATTGAGCAAGAGATGCAAGAGATCGTGTTAATGGGAGGCTTGAGCTGGGACTGAGCCGTGGACTCTGGTTATAGATTAATTCCTGGGACATTGACTGGTGGTTTGGGAGAAGGAGCAGCAGACTGAAAACGACATCATTAGACAGCCAGTGAAAGGTGAGCTAATGAGGGACAAATCCATTACCAACCAGTTTCATATCTGGCGGTGTTTGGTTTTTAATGGCTGGTTTGATGAAAATTACTTGCGGTCATTTGTACTCATAGAACAAAGTACCATAGGGCATAGCTAAATCTGAGATTATGGCTAAATACTGTAGGTATGTAGTTCATATGAGAAAGAGATACATTTTGTGTTTCTAAACACTCCAAAGGCCGTGTTAAACTCAGCCAGTCTGAGGGATTTCAGTGATCTCGGATTCCTGTCTTTAAGGATGACTTGAAAATCACCACAGTCCATGAGATGCTCATCCCCTGTATCAGCAATACATCATAAAATCCTAACCAGATTTGCCTGCCTTTACCAGATGAGCTTGAGGAAAGCACAGACGGCAGGACAGACAGCAAAAGTGGAGCTGATGGAGCTATTATTTCTTGGAAATGAGGTGAAACCAAACAACTTCTGCAAAAGCACTGCAAGATCCTGGACCAAATCCTTTAACCAAGGTCACATCGTTAACTCAGGCTGTGTGCATGTGTGTGTGTGTGTGTGTTACCTTGTTCTATACAAACCACACACAACTGCAGATTACCTAACCAGTGTGACTGACAATAAAGTGAGGAGGACAGGATGAAGTGGAGGATGTGTAAACACTGTAAAATGAACGTACTACATGTCCAATGTGAGAAATACAAATACATAAGAAAAACATATTTCAGTAAATTTGAAGGTTCCACAGCTTCTTTGGCAAACTTTATGAAGCTTCCTGATGAGGCCAAAATGTGCAAATGTTAGAGTATTTGATTCAAGTGTTGCATCTGTGTGGCCGAGCGGAGACCTTCTATGACTTACCAAGAGTATCTTTTTAGAACATCATGAGTGTTCAGAGGAACATTGGCTGTGTACCACAGTTAGTACTAACTGCTTTGGTGACACACATCTGAGACAAACAAATGTAACTCCCACTGGGTTTAAAAAAAAGAAAGAAAGAAAAAAGAAAAAAACTTGTTACTTGAACTCAATTTGAGGTAAAACAGACCACAACTAGTTCACATTGACAATATTTTAATGTGATTTTTCTCTAAAGAGGAGTCAGTGTGAGACAAATGTTTGCTTGAGGATGTATTATTTTTTAGTTGAGTCTCAAAATTTATAGACCAGATGTTATCTTGATGCTTTCCTCAGTGAAACTGATTCTGACCTGGTTTTTATGTTCTCAGTTATGGAGGTTATTTATCTTGTCATCTGTACCAAAAATGTCACATGTTTCCTTGCTAAAGTTTTGGCACAAATCTGAAGGTTGTCTGAGGGTTTATGAAGATTTGGCTTTTCTATGTTGCAATTTTTGGACTCGTTGTTTGTTTCTGTAGTAGTATTAGTATTTCTCTCAGTCAAAGTCAAAGTCATACAAAGTTATATTTCTCAGTCCCTCCTCCGAACTAGTCCAAAATTAAAATGTACAGGACATACTGAGATACTCCAAATTGATTAATTTTGGTTAATTTGAGCACCAAGAGTTCTCATTTTGTGTCTAGAACTTTTGTGAATTGAATCAAATTTGTGTCAGTTGTGCCTAATACATTATGTATCTCATCTGATAAATATTAATCACAGTCACCATTTATGTTGTTTTTACTGGCCCAAAAGCTCCAGCACCATCATGTTTTGAGGGAATTCAGGAGATTGAATGCTAATGTCTTAATGGTTTTCCAGTGAACTGACTTGATGTGATTCACATTCTAATTAATTTTATTCAAATAGTCACGCCAAAGGTTAATTTATGCTTGTGTCAAAACGCCACCACAGGTTGCATGCACCTCTCCAAAAATGTAAGTGCGCGCACAGTGTGAGTCTGTGATTCGTCCGCTTGACTGCTTTGTCCCACTGCTGCGTTTTGTGCCGGTCGATTTTCCGCTGCATGAAGACAGCAAACTGTCAGTTGCCGTTTCTCTTCGATTGTCTGGAACTGAGCAGGTTTGCAAATCTGTTCTGATGTTGCCAACTCATCCCCAATTTATACAGACTGCAAGATGGAACTGAAATGGAATGGAAATAGCTAAAGGAAACAGAAATGTCTCAAAACATCTCTTTGGAATCGACGAGTGTGTTTCAGACTCTCCAACGCATTTAAATGCAACATAGGCCACTATACGGCATAGCTACAACAACACTTCAGTGCAGAAGTATAAATTGGCCTTCATAAGTGGACCCTGCAGTACTTTTATTACTTTAGCCCCCAACAGCACAACCAGACAAGGACAAAATTACCATCAGTGTTAAAGAGTTATGATAAACTTGGTCATGATGTTAAAACAATGAGGAAAGGGAGAGCAGGGAATGGAAAGAGAGACATAGAGGAAAAAGAACAAAAACAAATGGAGGTAAACTTAGAACTTTGTCTGCAGTATTTATTGCAGAGACGGGCAGAAACATGCAGGATGTGGTTATTAGAGGGATATGATGGTATTCAAGGACATCCTGAGTTGTAAGAGCTTCGACACAAAGAACAAGGTGGATAATAAGTTTGGTGAGTTGGTGGCTGTCTGTAAAGCGCATATACTCACAATACAGTTGAAATTAGACAAAATAGAAGCACAGCTGAATACGGCGCAGCATTTGTTCAGCTTTGATTGGTTTGTTTACTTACACTCCATGGCAGTAATGTTGGAGGGCAATTAATGAGCTAACTATAATCTAGGGAGCCATGAAATTGGAGAAATCATAACTCAGACAACAACAATGCCCGTGTGAAAGAGTGAAAAGGTAATTTGTCTTATATTATGCTGGAAAACAAAATATCCCTGAAACAGTTCCTTTTGAAGCAAGATGTTAACAGCCTTTTTGCCAAAATGAATTTTTTCAGCAAGGATAAAACCAGGTGACAAAGTTTTTTTAGACCTTCACCAGAGAGAGAATTTGTGTATTTAGCAAACCTGACAACGGATATTTTCCCCTGCTGATGTCATACAACTGTTAGATGGATGTTGTTTACAGGATTTTTCAGTTTGGGATCGTAACATCTGTGGTGGACAGCTAGTGGTGCTGGCGAGGGCCTGTGCAAAGCTTGTGCAGGTTTGATTGTAGGTGTGGGTGCAAAAAAAACCAAAGTGAGTGGACAGGTGCAGACTTGAAAAAAAAACTGTTCATAACGCTGCTCATTTACGCTCAGGGACACCAGAACTGCTTTCACATCGTCCATCCAAGTGGGTTCAAAATCGCAAGGCTGCTCATATTGCTGCTGGTGTTTTTAAAATGCCATTATTACTGAGTGTGTCACAGGCACTTGTGTGAGTGTGGGCTGGTATGTGGTCTGTTGTGAGTGTCTGTGCCTAAGTGTTTTATATCAGTGAGTTAATTACAAATGGGCATCTCTTTCCATCACATCATTAACCACATAATGAAATTTTGTGTGCTTTTATCTCACTTATTCTCTCTTCCATTCTCTGTCCTAATTCCTCTCTCCTCATTCCCTCTCCCCTCTCTGTCGAATGATGGGCTGCAGTGGCACGATCACCCTGTTCCTCTGATTGGTGTTACAGAACAGTTGTGTGTGTCACAGATCCATTCTGAAAAGCACAAGCTCCCAAAATGCTTGAATGGTGCTCCCTCTTTTCTCTCTCCCTCTTTTGAAAGACCTTGAAACGTACAGTGGGGTTCATTTCCAAGAATTTTACACTTTTTTTTTTTTGCAAGACCCAAACATATTTACTGAAAGTCAAAATTTCTCAATATTTACAGATATGGCGTTAATTACAGCTCACCCTCTGGCTGCCTTTAGTTCTATAAGGTTTTGCAGATTTTGATCTCAGAGAGTCTCTTGCGATGTTTGATGGGCTTGAGGTCTAGTGACTGTGAAGGGAAAGCAATGCAAATCAGGCCCTGCCACACTTTGATGCATGTTAAGCATCCCTGTCTGCTAAACAAATGAATCCTCTTCCACACGACTTTAAATCAGAAGGGACGGCATGCCTCTGCAGAATATAGAGTGACTGATCTTGTGCAAGCCAGTAACTCCAGAGAGGGTGTTCTGGAAGTGTTTCCACCACCATGTTTGACTGCACTGTTGCGTTAACCTTTCATGTTGCCATTTCCTAGCATAAGGTCCTCAATATGAATTGTAAAGTTCAAATTTTATTTGAATTATTCTACTCCTCAGCAGTGACATTTTGGTATCCTGTGGCCTCTGTTAAACCTTAGACTTCTTTTTTGTTGAGGACTATTTAAATGAAACATATGGTGTGACAGCAATTGGTGTGAGAATAAGATATTTAGATACATTTCCGTTTGATTTGAGCTTTTCTCAAAGATCTATTTCCATCCATTCTAAATAATATATTCTGAAGAAGTGCCAACTGAATAAAATATTGTTTTTGGAAAATTGTGCTGTCAGCGAACAGCAGGGTATCTCCCTGAAGCAGCCTGAATCCTCAAGAACTTGCGTCTACATCCCTGATCTAGTCCAAGTATGGTTTAGTACGGCTGCCTCCATTAATGAGGTCCTTCAGTCCTCCTCATCTACCCCATAATGCAGAGTGTCTGACACATCCTCCTCTACCGTTTGCCGACACCAGTGCCGTCATTATCGTGTTCACAAAATGAAAGTCTGGCTAGATGGTGGTGCTTGATGAAAGGTAATGGGGTCATCATAATCAATATGGCTCTCCTTCCAAGGGTTGTGAAAGCGCGCTGCAAATTTGAGGAGATTCAGGGGAAATGATCTGTGACAGACTGACCTGAAAGTGGTTCATGATGAACACGTTCAGCCATGGGAAAAATATGTTGCACGAGTTTATTCCTGTTCAGCTTTTCTGTTTCTATTATAACTTCACGTCAGCTCTCATGCACATCATCTCTCTGCAGTCTGAGACCCAAACAGCCACACAGGTCATTTCCTCCTACTCTCTAATACGACCCAAAGGAGTGTTTTTGTTTTTTTTGTAAAGCTGTAGCCCATGGTTAAATTTTGCCCGGAACTCTGGTGGGATTCATAATTGTTTCCTTCACCGTAAACATGCCCTTGAACATGCATAATCATAATCATAATAGGCAAAGACAAACACTCACTCACTCAACAGGTCACATGTAACTTTTCCAACCCATACTGCTCTACATCTTCCATGCTCTTTACTCTCAAACCGCTCGAATCACAACTTTGACTTCAAAATGATGATGATGCCAGTTGAAAGAAGCCCGCTGATCAAAGGCAAAAACAAATACTGAAGGATATGAAAAAGAGCCTCTAAAAGCCAATTCATATTGCCGATTAGTAGAAAGTGGGCAATAAAATGAAGTGAATGTTACATGAGCCACCAGGCAGAGGAGAGTCAGGACTCTGTCAGCTGGCCAGTCAAACCAGCCTGAGAGAGACAGTCAGCTGCAATAGACGACTGTCAACTGCACAGCCAAAATAACTCTTTGAGACAAGTGACTTACTCATGGTTTGTATGCAATTAAACATAAATGAGCTGTCATAGCTGATTTGAAAATATTAAATGTACAAATATTCCCAGTAAATATCCTGTTTTGCAGTCATCTTTTCTGTGATTTCTCAGTTGAACTGGGCATTTACTTGATATTGCAGGACTGGTGCCAAGTCAGATTCTTTCCACATGTATTTCTGATGGTAAAAACATTTGAATACTTAAATTTTAGGCGATTCAACTCTCAAACAGTTCTTGTCTCTCTCTTTCTGTCAAATTCATAAATCAGGAACAGGTTTATTTCCAAGCAGGTTAAGAAACATACAAGGAATTACCTGCCACTGTCTTCCCCTCTTCCTCTCTCCCCCCTCTCTCCCTCCAGCAGCGTCGACGGTGGCGAACTGGGTGGAGGGAGAAGAAAGTTGCCCGCTGGGCCAGTTTCCCTGCGGGAACATGAGTGTGTGTCTCCCTCAGGCTCTGCACTGTAACGGACACACAGATTGTCCCAACAGAGCTGATGAGCAAGGCTGCGGTAAGACTGCATGTGGTTTGTGTGTGCATTCTGATTCATCGTTAAATTGATGTGAATTCGATTTGAATAAGTGGAACTCCAACTTGAATTCATGAACAAAAGTAAACATCTGGCAGCAGCTGACACCAAGCAGTATAACCACATTCATCCAAGTTTTTCACTCGTTGATCTGATCTGTTAATCCAGTAGCATCAGATAACAACTCCATCAGACCTTCACCTGAAAATGAGAGCAGTCCCCGGGCCGACAGATGGTAATGAAGCTTCACTGAGCAGCAAGAGGCACAAATGCTGGACAAACAAAATCATTTAAATAAATAAAAAAAAACCTCATCAGTCAAACTGATAGTTACATCAGCCGTGGTGTTACTAAGCTGAGCCACAATGTAAGATCTGTGTGTGAAATCCTCTAAGTAGATTAAACATATGCAGACAAAAACACACACAAAGAGACTCATTTTGTAACAGAAGGCAGAAGAGATGAGTAGCACACAATCAGAGGTAAAAGCATCGACTGCTGTGGACAAAGGGGATGAATCAAATAGCTGTCTTCTCTGATCTAATACAACCTCATTTTAAAACATCCTAGACTGTGGCTCCTATCAGAAAATAGCCAAGAAAAAGAACTTTCATTTTGTGGATACTGAATATCCATGTGAAAATGCATCATCGCCTGAAGGTTAGGGCCCCTGTTGGATTGGTGAAGACAATGTGGTGGGGGAGTTTGGTTTATATTCAAAATCCCAGACCTCAGAGTCAAAATCCATCATTCTCACAAGTTCTGTTCAAAAGCAGAAGCTGAGAAATCAATGGACAGGAAATTCGTTTAGCGTATAATTTTTTGTGTCGCCTTTAGAAAAGCAGCAAATTAATGAAATGGCATTCAGTTTGTACCTTTTATTTTTTTAAAAAGAGGCTTTTTTTTTTTTTTTTTTAAACCCATCAATGGGTAAAAAGCCACCGTCAAACAGTCTGACTCAGGCGCTTTTATGTCGCTGTTGTGTTTTTGAAAAGCTGATTCATTTTGGGCAAAAAGCCAAGTCAGGCAGAAATAACCGAGTCTGGCACTGGAAACAAGCGCTTCCTGAATAAATATGTTTTCCAGAGCAAACACTTTCATCATCACCATCGCGGTATCTCAGGACCCGAAAGGACAGGAAGGGAAAATCTCATTCCAGGAAGCAAAAAGGTTTGGAACCACTGAGTTTGAGAGTCATAATTAGACGCCCAAAGCAGCTCAACTGGCTTCTTTCAGCGCAGAGGAGCAGCGGCTGAACTTCCTTCGGGTTCGGCTCCCTCTCCATAATTGAAGCCGCTGCCCTGATCCATCTGTCAATCCCCTGTGCTGCTGGTCATGACAGCTCAAAGATTTACAGTTTGTCAAGCTCATGTTGTCTTATCCTCTCTGTATTTACCTGGCTGATCTTCCACGTTTTTTTTTTTTTTTTGCAAAAGCATGCAGATAATTCTCCCTCGCTTGGCTTTGCAGGGGACAACGTGGGATGGGCGGACTTATTCGGGACAACGTTTGAGGACACACCACAGGACTTGTCCTTCCAGAATGAATGTTGTAAGTGTGTTTGTGTGTTTTTTTTTTACCTCTCTTTGTGTGTCCGCTCTCTCTGTATGTGTGTGTGTGTGTAAGAGAGAGAGAGAGAGAGAGAGTATCCACTGATTTATCAACAGTCACAGAACGTTTTGTGGGTGCTGAACGAGGGACAACTAAGGCAAAGATTGTAACTTCACCACCTCCTCCTCCCTTGATCTTTCACCCACTTTACAGCGTAACACACTGTACAGTACAATCAACCCCGTGCACAGAGATAAGACGCTCTCTTTATAATGTCAGGGAGGAATAGAGGATAACATTTTGACTTCTACTTTTAATGTCATTCCTCAAACATGGTGGAGTGTCGGCCGGGAGCTCCTCCAAGTATTTTGCAATAAACCTGCACAGTAAAAGCTTGTAAATGCCATTTAAAGGTTATGTGTTAATGTGTAATGTTTGTGTGTGTGTGTGTCCATGCACATATGTATAGTCTTGCAGAAGTATCCAGAGAGATGTGATTGTACACAGACAGAGGTGGAATGTGTGGAGGTCAACTTGCAGGACGTTCCTCCGCTTTCTCCCAACGTTACCTGGCTGTAAGTGTACTCTTTGAGTGTGTGTGTGTGTGTGTGTGTGTGCCTGTTGATGCATGCCAGTGTGCTCTGCAAAGGTATGGAGTAGCCACCTAATGGGTTAGTGGGCTAATGGGTTAGAAGGTGACATCATTTGATCAAAAGCAACATTTTTTTCAGTTTCCATCCTTCATGTGCAGCTTTAACCTCACCGTATTTCTTTTTTATTTTCCCAAAATATCATCTGCTGCATCTCCCATTGCACATGAGACCGAAGCGACACAAAATCTCTCTGGTCCATCTTGTCCATTCTGACAGATCTGAGAGGTCAAACGGCTCTGGGTGTGATTTCTGTACCGCTGCCATTTTGTCTTTCCTCCCATTGTTTTACGTTCAGGGAAACTTTTACGCCGCTCCTCTTCCCTCCCTCGTGTGTTTATCAGGCCAGACGCATCTGCTGCCTTTATGACGGGCGGCTCACGAGTTCTTGAACTTTAAAGACGCGTCATCTTGTGCAATCTGCCAAACATCCTACACACAGTCATGAACACCTGCAAGATCTTACAGCTTGTTCCTAAATGGCATTAAGATTTGGGAGTCTGTGATGTTTGTATTTTCTCTTTATAATGCCGGCACCCACTCAAACTGTTAATCTTTCTATTAATGTAGGACACAGTGTTATGTCCTTTTTTACTGAAAAGTTTTACAGCAGGAAAAATAATATTGAAGTCTTGGAAGGAGAAGCTGGCATATTGGTCAAAAAAGACATGAAGATATGAAGTAAAAGCTCTTAAGAAGACATTTTATTGTGTAAATAGTTCTTTGATTGTGTGTTTATCAGATGATCCTCATCAAAATTCAGTTTACATCAGCTGTTCAAAGTTGGGGTCACTTACAGTAATTGTTTTGGCTCCATTTATGGCATGGTTTCTTTCTGCACCTATACACACACACATAGAAGAACACCTGCATGTATGAACGAGTAACAGGACTCGCTCCTGTATTTTCAGCATGATATTCTCTCTGTGTAAATCTCACATTTAAGTATTGAGGCGGCCGTGCAGATTTTAACAAAGCTGGAGAAGATACAGTTGTTTGCATACTCTACGGCAGTGAACGTAAAAAAAAAAGTTCTGTTTGAATTGGAAAAACTGCTGCATAAATTGAATTTATTTGCTTGTTTTATGGATTAGCAGATGGTGGGTTTGCTTTTTATTACCTCCTTAAATAACTGTTTTATTTCCATGTATAATTGTTAATTACATACATAAATACATTTTCTATGGCTGATGACCAAAGCCCATCATTCACTTCATGCCGTGCTTCAGTGTCAGTTTGCTGTCGTTGTTGCAGACAGCTGGTGTCAGTTTGTTAGAGATTTACTGCCTTTTTTTTGTTCAAGTTTTATCACCACTTCTTTCTTATTACCTGCCCGTTGTCATTGTTCATCTGTGTGTGTGTGTGTGTGTGTGTGTGTGTGTGTCTGTGTGTGTGTGTG
The DNA here is from genome assembly GCA_900302615.1 of Holocentrus rufus. NCBI lineage: Eukaryota > Metazoa > Chordata > Actinopteri > Holocentriformes > Holocentridae > Holocentrus > Holocentrus rufus. Next base: position 15,322 of record OMLF01025984.1, read on the forward strand.
TGATCGAGAGACAAAACAAGTTGAAGAAATTCAGACGGTTCATGTGTTGCTAATATTTTTATTTCTGGGCTTGTCTGCATTTTTCTCTCTTCCTGTTCTCTATTTTTTTGTTCTTGCACAACAAGACCTTTTGTTTCAGTGAGAAATCTTTTGCCAGCTTTGTGTGTGTGTGTGTGTGTGTGTGTGACTTTGGTTATAAGTTCATGCTTTGCCTGCAGTATCTTCCTGAGCTTGTGGAATCCTTTCCAGATTCCAAGACAGAAGACCTTTGGGGATTCACAGCTTTTATAGTTCCTGCTCTGACAGATGGTGCCTCTAATATCTGCTTCTGTTGGGTGAAGTGACACCGCGAAGCAGACGGGGAGCTCATTAGAGGCCATTTGTACTAGAACCTTAATAATACAGTAGTGGTGAAATGGGTTTTGTGCATAATGCATCAGACACCTCTTTCTCTCTCTCTCTCTCTCTCTCTCTCTCTCTCGCTCTCTCTCTCTCTCTCAGTTTTTCCGTCTGTATCTTTTCCCACTTTGCTTCCCTGCTCCTTTTTGCCTGCGGCAGGACAGCTGTGTCC
>OMLF01025985.1:3346-17248 GCA_900302615.1 Holocentrus rufus
TAAAAAAAAAAAAAAAAAAAAAGAGGAACTATAGATGCTTGGAACCTACCATTCCTAGCATCTAATTTCTCTAATTTCTTAGCTAATTCTAATTTTAATCTCTTATTTTTTCACTCTGACTGAGCTAGGCTAATGACTCCTGTAGACTTCAAGTCTTTATGCTAAGCTAACATGAAATCGAACCAGTGGATGTACAGAGGTGAAAATGGTACTGAACATCTTGTCTCAGTCTGGCTAATTCAGAAAAAGGATATTTGCCCAAAACGTTGGAATATTCCTTTAAAGATGCTATGCATAGATAATTCTGTATATTGCTGAAATTACCATAAAACATTAAAATTTGTGCACTTGAAAATAATTATTTTTTTCTATGTGTTCAAATTCTGCTCAAGCGCTCTCTTCAGCTTTGTGAGTGCTTGTGATTGACAGCTTGGGGGGGCTGTGCCCAAGTAGAGTGGAGGTCAACGATTGGCTAAAGCTGCAACACAAAACAAGGGAAAAGCAAGGCATGGTCCTTTCAGGTTTCCTGTGAAATGGTACCTCTGACAAATGGCAACCACGGGAAAGCTTATACCTCTCAAAATTACAAAATAAATCATAGTTAAACTTGGAGGGTCAGGAAAGAGGGGCTTGCAACTGAGGCAAACTCAGATCCATTTGACCTCCCGTAAACTCAAATGATTGAGGCTTTGACAAAGAGCTGACCCAGCCCGGCTGACAGTTGACTCACACTCAGACTTTATATATCTTCCCAAACTGAGACAGGCTCAAGCACAACAACAGTCGACTCATTGCATCCCTTAAGTGGTGTGCAACTGGTTCCCCCCACAGAGTGTCTGACTGAGCCGGCTAGCTCCTAAATAATACAACAGCAAAGACCCAGTATTTATGTGGAAGCTCAATGGGAGTGCAAACATAACGTAAGGCCTCTCAAACAGCCCGAGTTGTATAGTAGCAAATGACCTGACTCCCATTAAGGAGCATTAGAAGAACATTTCCTGAGCTGCACACAGCTAATATTCACAGCTAATTAGCAAGTGTTTGGCTGACTGTCTATCAAAACCGTGACAATAGAGCAGAATTATAAAGTGCTGCCATGGGGACGACTGGAAGACTAGATGGGATTAATGCAAACAACTGAGACATTGTTGATGATGAAGTTCCTGGGTGCTGAGGGAGTATTCTTTGACAACATAGCGCAAAGAAATTAAGCTGCGAGGAACTACATCATCCCATTGCAAATTGTGTCGCTGAGTACACAGCTAGGAACTGAGACGCCTGTTGAATGTTGAGCTGAATCCAGACAGACGACCAGAGAGGCTGGCTCTGCAAGGTCACTGTTTCTGAACCCTCCCGGTAATTATTCTTGATACAAGGATTAATATCTAATTCAAGGTGTAGGCCTGGATGGCTCCTTTGTTATTAACTTTGCTACAGCTGGGAAACCTTTCTGGATTATTTCAATTCATGTGATTACTTTTGGCCTAGTAGCTGATTGCAAACTATGCTGCTAGGTTTACTCACCACATTGATTTCCCTGCCAATATTGAGGCTGGAGCTCCCGAGACACATCACCCCTGCTCTCCCTCCTATACTCGGTAAATCTTATTAGAGTTGGAAGCTGATGGAAGCTCTTTCCCTGCACGATACCGAGAAGAGCACAAGGTTAAAAGAAGAGCAAAGTTTGACTGAGGTTGAAATAAAGCGGTCTTCAAGTTATTTGTGTCGTAAGAAAGAGTTATACTTACCCAAGCTGGGTCTAAACAAGTGTGAATATCAGTTTTATGTGATGAAATAGAGAATTTCAACAGCGTTTGTGTTGCTCCAGTGGTTCAATCATTTCCTCATAAAACAAAATTATGGCTGAGTGAGCATCCCTGTGCTTTCAAAAAAAGTGAGGGTGAAATATTTTGTACTATTGAGCTGCATCCACTTGCGTTGTTAATGCTGTATGGATTAGTAACGCCGAACATGACGTTTTGGTTTTATTCACCAAACTAAAAAATTACAATAATCTCTGAAGATATGAAATCAGATTATGCCAGCAATTTGAATGCGTTGCAAAAATCGAATTCTTCATTTGGCTCTTGAGCGAATACAGTACCAACCCAAACAAAGAGAAATTCTATCTGACTACAGGTCATGGCAACTATTTAACTTAATATTCTCTCTATTGTAAACAGCTCAAGTGGATAAATGTGCATTCATCCACAGTCTTTTTAAAAAGCCTGTTCTGGACAAATTCTCAGAAATCACACACCTATTTCGAAGCTCCCATCAGTGAGTAGAGAATTAGTTGAGTTGATTAAACTATGTAATTACACGTGCAGACATGACTTGACTTCACTGCCTCCCATGACGCTATAGACTGCATCTTAAGCAATCATATGAGTGATTCTGTGGGAATTACACACACAGCTTTCAAGTGGTTTGTGTTATATTCCTCAGATGGGCAGTTCTTTCTCGCCTTAGGCAGTTCTACTTTCTCCAAGTTCCCACTGTTGGCCTTATTTTATTTATGTTCCTGCTGCATCACACAGTATGGAGACATTTATTTTCATCGCTATGCTGATTATAAACAGGCTCAGCAGCAACGCCGATCCCTGTGATTGAGAAATAGCCCTGAACCTCTGATATATACTGTGAATAACAAATATTGAACATATGAAAAAATGTAAAAGATTTTAATACATTTATAACATTTAACCCACTACACATCTTCTATGAAATCCTGTTCTTAATCATTTGAATCAAGTATAGAGAGTTATGTCATCTCTTGTTCGCACCAGTTAAGAAATATCTTTAAAATTAGGCAATTTCTACTCTGATTGGAAAAAGTGATGAATGTATTTATATTTATCTCAAATTGAATTTCAGTAATTGGAAATCTTGTAAGTGTAAAGGCCTCTCATGTTTGGATTGTGATATCTAACCTTTTAATTCAACCACAGGGAGATCAGATAACTCTTTCCAGGTGATGTAAGAATATATCCAAGTCCCCCCTCCCTCCCACCACCCCATTTGTGAGCACAACCATTTTTATAGATGGCAATTACAATGCAATACACAAATAAATCCCTTTCAGCGAGCAGGTCATCACAAACTTTGTACTTTTCATTCCGGTTTTTGTGCAAATAAACACAGTTAAGTACAGCAAAGGCCTGACAAATTGTCAAAAGGCCTTGGCTAAATGAATTTTTCTGGTTATTACAGAAACATCCTAGAGGAGCAAAGGATGCGCATTTTATGATTCATTCTATTAAAAGTGGACTCATCATGCTTTCTCAAGCTAGAAAAATGCATTCAGGTGTGAATGAATTGGACCAAAAAAGGTGCTAGTGCCCTCATCCAGCAATTGTACTGGATATATTTACATTTATACAGATATCTTCGTATAAATATATCCCACCTCAAATGTATTTTTGTCTGCATTTTATTACATACATTACATTCGGCATACATTTCCTCCACACTCTGTACATAAATGTATATTTGATTAATAAAGCTATTGATACTAATCAAATCATACACAAATCTGTTGGCCTACATATTAAATTAGATAATGAGAAGGAATAACAGTAAAGGCAAGTGCATAATATACAGGGAAGACTGAATTTATTTAGCTCCAATGATGCAGTCACCTTAAATGTCACCTTGAAATAGTCTGTCAAATCAGCATACAGTGAGTATAACTGAAAACTTATTGAAATTTCTTCCTTTATCTTCTGGTAAATGAACAGCCCCCCCTTGCAATAATGGTATATACACAACATGACAGAACAAAGAGGGAGGAAGTAAGTAAGTAAGGGAATAAGTGCACTTTTTGGTGGGGGGTAGTCAGTCCAAAAAATGGAAGCAAATCAGAAAACAAGCACTAAAATATGTGCAAATTACTTATCAAACAATGTTAATTACAAATAAAGGCCTGTCTCTGTTTAAAGCCTGCTTCCAGTAAAGTTCTGGTACTCTCTGCAGTTGAGGTAAATAAAGCCCTCAGACACTATTTGAGGTAATACACTAATACAGTATCCACATCACAGTCAGTGCAAGGTTATCGGGAATTAGCAATGGGAGCCTGTGCACTGAAACTCCAATTTACACCTTTCTTTAACTGTCAGACAGTGTTTCCATCTGAGCTGGATCTTGGTCAGGTCAAAAAATAAAAGTCTCACTTTTAAAGAGTGAAGTATTGTGAAACAAGATAAAACTAACGAGTGAAAAGAGAAACTACAGGGTAAGGTTGGCAATAATTTATGCATGGCAATTAGATTTCTAAATGTATTTTTTTTTTGTCATTTGCTTCAAATGATATTACAGTTACTGTATTACTGCATAATACCTCTGCCATGTCTGGGTATGTTTTGAATGAAGTATTCACTTCCTTTCACATCAGTCACATTCATTATAGAGGACAGAGTTTTTAGGTATTTTTCATCTTTCCATCAGAAACCAGCCAAAGGAAAGTTGTGCCTGTATCAAACCTGCACAAATTCAGATGGCTACATGTAACACTGAGCACAAAATACCAAACCAATGACTGCTTATCATCAAAGATGTCACCACAGATTAACACTAAAACATTAGTCAAAAAGCCATGCATCCAATTACAGTGTTATTGGTGTTTGTGTGGAGGGATGAGCATATGCTGTTTGTTTGTTTATTTTTTGTCATCACAGATTTAATGATCACGAATTTCAGAATCTTATTTTGGTAATACTTAACATAATCAATGATGTGTAATATCACATGTTGAGCTCACTGTTCTCTCATCTTGTTAACTTTGCTGTGCAGTGATCACAGTCACAGTCTGTCAATTGCAAGCTAGCTCATTACCCTTTAGTCTGAGTACATTTTAAATAAGCCACTTTTTACTTTAGATGTTTGCACCAGTAATTTCACTTGCCCTTCTGTTACGTTTCAGCAACATTACAGTACTGTAGCTTATATTTTACAGCCTTTTCCACCGCTGCATAATTGCAACCCGTCTTGCAGCTCCAAACCCCAAAAGACGCCTTTTTGAGACCTTCATAAGTGGCTACTTTGCAATTACGCTTTACTTGTATGGACAAGGATAGAGTGCAAAAACAAATACGCACGTACACATTCACACACACACATACCAACTGCTGAGTCAGGTCCCTGTTGGGTGTTAGCTAATGATACCAACTCCTGGTAGATGGATAGCCAGACAACGTCTCACTTCAGAGGCGAAGGCCAGCTTGGCCATATTAAAAGCACAACGGTGTCGCCATAGTGCTGTTTGGCATGCTGCTCGGGCTCTGTGCGTTAGTCACATAGAGTCACCCGGGGAATTCTTTCTACCTCTACTGATCACCGGCCTGCACCTCCTGGCCCTGAGAAATCAACAGCCAGGATTTATAGATTTACCTTAGATTGGCTCTCCCGCATTTGTACCCCCATAAATACTTTTACAGCTTCGCTAATGCTACTGTTGGGAATAAACAAGGTTACGGCGGACAAGATGAGGCCGAGATTTAGTTGGCGACTCGGACAGCACAGGAGAGAGCAATGAGAAAAGGGGCGCAATGTCAGAAATGCAAGGAAGCCAGCAGTGTTGGGGATGAAACGTTTATGGCATTGCAGGGTGTATTTATATACAGGCTTTACAGGGATATGCAATAACCGACTGTGACAACACCAAGATCCTGTATTCTGAACATATGGGCTACTGCGTCATGACTTAACTCTTAAGCTAATGTGTGTTTTTGTCTTATGATAGCTTTTCAAAGGGCTGTATGAGAACTGCAGTGCTGTATGTGATTCACTGTGAGGGCAGGCTAAACTTACAAAGAGAGTTTGTGTTCCCCGGAAAAAGCCTAAGTGCTGAAGAGGCATAATTGTGGATTATTTTTCTATGTAAGTATATGTCAATAAGTCAATAAGTCTCCTCCTAGCATAAGCCAGCAAACTACGTTATTAAGATTAATTAAAAAAAGGAAGTAAAACTGATGACCTTGGTTGTAATTCTTATCAAAGACGTTATAGATTAATTATTCAAGCACATTACTTCACTTCAGTTTTAAATGCTACTCATTTGGACAACTTCATGAAACTTGCAAGGTTTAAAAGCATGAAATATGCATGGCCAAGCCATCACTCCCTTCATAATGAATAAGCATACGTTAGAATTGACACATTTGCTCTCGGAAGGACTTGCAAAACTGACAACCATACATACTCTCTCGAGTTGACTAAGCACTGTGTCCTCCCACTATTTGCTCCTTCAAAGTCAGCAAAAGCTAACGGCTAAGTTGGTCAGCCAGGAAGAAAACTCAGTGAGTGACATCAATTGTTTATAGCAGTTTTGGTTCAAACAAAGGTCAACTAGAGATATGCAGTGATTCTTTTGGAAAGTGCTCATGACCATGCTGTGCTCTAATTTGACTTGACAAACAGCTTGTTCTGTCTGTCTACATTTGGTTGCGTCTCTATGACACATAAACCTTATGAATTGCATAAATAGCCATCAGAGTTAAGGAAACACCAACAAATGTCTCAGCACGCCAGTAGAGCAGCTGCCATGCGCCACAGTACACATTATCTGTAGTCTGAAATGAATGCAACACCAGACCTATAGTGATGATGGTGGAAAACACCATCTTATTTATTCAAACAATGTTCGTTTGGCTTGAGATCTGGTCAGTGAGACAGTGTGGTGTACACTGTACATAATTTACATGAGCAGTGAACTTTCCTGTGACCGATGCAGCTGTAAGCACTGCCAATCTCCTTGAGGATAGAAATACGTCTTCAGTTAAAGGTGAAAATTCAGAATGCCTCTCCATTTGTTGTTGATGTTTGCACTGGCCTGTCAGCCTTTAAAGCCCCCCTCCAGTGTATTTTTGAATTTTTAAGATATTTCATATTCATCTGAGTCATATCCTTATGTCCTTATGAGTCATATCCTTAAGCAGCACCCGTTCAAAAACAGCCAGACACAATGCACAGTAAAAAGACATCTGTCTAGCGTATGTTCACATTGGGAAACAATTAAAAAAACAGCGAGATAAAATTCAGACACGTCCTCCCCCCCCCCGGCCTGAGCCTGAGGCAACTGGTTTCCATGGTAATAGATTACGTCCCATTATTAACCACACCTCCGTTTGAAAAAGAACGTCAACTGAAAAACAGGAAGTAACACTAGCTGGAGGGGGGCTTTAAAGCAAAACTGAACTTTGGTAGAGTGTTAGGTTGCATAGTTATCTGCACGTGATATAAATGATATGAGTCAACATGGTGGTGAAATATCCTCATTAGTTGCTCTGTGCTCCCTTGGGCTGCTAATCCAGAATACTGGATTTGTATCTCTACATTCATTTCCATAACATGACAAAACGGGTCCCAAAATTACACTTTTAGTGCTTAACCAAATGCCATCAAAGCAGATTATGCCAGTATAAAAAACAACTGCTGGTACCCATTTTTTGAGGAAATTAAAAAGCTCCTTTCTGGTTATTTTCCTATTTGAATTGGAAAGTAGATCCGGCAGGTAACATCTGCAGGTAACTTCTGCATGGTAAACTTTGGCCAGGGAGCAATGACTTGATATTACTTACACAAAGCACTGTAATTGCATGAAAAAAATGGGTACCAGGATTTATACTTTTTTTTGACATAATCTGCTTTGCATGGATGTCAAGAAAATGCACCTTGCAGCATAACATGGGCACCTGAACCCTGCTTTTGTAGTTTTGTATCTTTTGTATCTTCACTTCCTTTTAGCCTTTAACTTTGCAGACATCTGGATTACTCCTCTGCCTTTACTGCACAGTATAAGATCTTATCCATCTCAGCAGTTTGTTTATCATGTTATCTGATCTTCAGGCATGCTAATTTCACTGTACACTGTATATGGTTAATTCAAGTTTAAATTACGTCTTTACCTCAGATGATCGGAATTGTCGCCTGGCATTTAAAAAGTCATTGAGAAACAGGCTAGTGTCTGTAAGGCTCCCAGTTGAATCCCACTGTCCAGCTGGGAAAATGTGAGAACAGAGAAGGTAAATGAATAAAGGAGGTGGTACACAACAAAGTTGAACTTGCCAGAAATAGAAACACAATTGAGCACTGCATCTAAATTTGTGTTTACTCAGTGCGGCTTCATATTTTTGTTTATTTGCACTCAATGCCACAGGCGCATGAGGATTAGAGTACAACAACAACAATGGCTTCGATGAAAGAGTGACAAGGGTGGCTGAGGGAATATGAGGACTGAGACGCTGTTTTATTACATCTTGTGCTGAACAAAGGAAGAGAATAAGAAAATGGAGACGCCGTGTTTTTCCCCAAAATCATAGGAGACAAAATGGTGAGTTTAGCATGAGGCATAAACAAAGGCAATGACCTGGAAGAGGAAAGGGAAAGCTTTTCCACAAGGCAACACAACTAATCATGTAATATTTTAGACCAATTGCAGACACACACTGGGGACCGGCCACGCCCATTGAGGTTTAACGCAACCCAAAAGATTACTTCAGCCTCTGCAAAAAGCCAATCTGGATAAATAAAGGTTAAAAAGAACACAGAGGGATTATAGCTCAATCACATCACAACATCATATGATAGATTAACAGTTATAGATTGTTATGTTCTTGCTTATATCAATGCCCACTCATCTCCATGCTCTTTGCTGTCTTTCTCTCTTTATAGAGAGAAAGGAGGAGAGTTGTTGAGACAGTTCTATATATAGAGTCAACGGTACAAGTTTGGACTAAGTCTTCTGCATTGTAATCAACACTTGCATTTAGTGTCACCTCCACCAACAAATCGGTTTACTGACAATATGTGCGTATCATGTAGCTGCAACTAAGAGAATGAAGTAGTTATAATCAAAATATATCCAACCAGTTTGAATTTTTTTCTTGTTTCATTTTTAACTTTTGTTTAAGTTCTTTTTCTGCCTGTTGGATCGCAACTGAAAAGGATGTGTAATATATCAACGGTTGAAACAAATCTTGTGTTTAACTGTTGAAACTGTATTGACTTGGTCAGCAATTTCCCCCCACACCGACTCACAGTCTTTTGCAGCTGCTGCCGGGTTGGTGTTTTCACAGGATAAGCTCGCATTCTGCATAGGATTGAATTAAAACTTCCAACTCAAGAGGCGTGACGCTCTCATTTTCTTGTGGTCGGTTGTCACGGTGAATCCTTTTATCTGCGCTCCATTGATGCTGGCTTTTTAAGTTCACCGGGAACGCGCCTCAACCAACTCAGAGTTGATTGAACTCACTGTAACCAGCTGTTCTGAAACTGAAACCTGCCATGTTGGGTTTGTTCGCTTCAGAGTTCAGGATGGTTTGTTAAACCGCCTTCCTGAAATGTCACCCTGATCACAGCAGGCTCCTCTTGGTAGGCCTGTCAGCGGGAGCGCAGTTATTTGGTTGGTCACATAATCTGCACCACACAAATATAATGTAGAGTGCAAAATATCCACACTCAAACAAGCTGTGCCGTTTTCAACCTTCCAACACAAAGGTTTTGGATTGGAACAGGGGCGTAACAACTTTGCCATGGGCCCTGGGGCAGATTTTTCTGTTGGGCCCTTCTCCCACACCATCACATGGAAACCCCCCGCCCTGCACAATCGTGTTATCCAGCCAGAAAGGAGTCAACAGAAATCAAGTGAACTATACCAGTATTATTTCCACAGAGTCAGTACCACACACACACACACACACACACACACACACAGCACTACAGACACATTTGAAGATGTAGGTATCATAAACATAATTCTGAATTTAGATACACCCCAAACCACACTTCTATGCAACTATGCTTCTATGAAACTGGTATATACTACTGAACAACATAAAAATGAAGTGAGGAATTAGAGTGTTATCAGCATTTAGATGACATTGTGGTAATTAAAAAAAAAATGTTTTAAAAAAAACAAAACAAAAAAAGACAATTTTATGCACATTGAACAAATGTAGTGGAGGCCTGTGGGCCCAAGGAGGCCCGGGGCTTTGGGTCCACCACCCCTGTTGCCCCACCTTAATTACGCCAGTGGATTGGAACAAGGGAGTGCGGATTTGGTCACTGATTTGTTAAGAGTGATGCCATAGGAGTGGAAGCAGTATTTCGTGTGACGTGCGCCCTGAAAATTATCTCATTTGAACAAGACTTCGGGATATCCCCGTTGGACCCCATTGCCCTATATCGTTTTTGATTTGCATAAAATCCTCCATATTTGCCATCCTAAAGCAAAACTGAACAGGGACGCAAAAGCATCAGGTTGGCTGCTAAAAGTGCATCGTTTCCATCTTATTCACATCAAAATATATGCAAATCAGGTTGTGGCACACAAGAGGCCTTTACCTCGCAACCTGTAGAACAATACAATACGTCCATGCTCCCAACAGCCCCAGTACATCACTCTGAGGTAACTCTAAGGTTAATTTAGCAAGAGCTGGCAACCCCAGGCAGCACAGGTTCAGTGTCAGGTTTAATGTCATCCCACAACAGTTTGGTTTCCAATGACTCACACGACAAAGATACGCCGACATTCTGAGAGATTGCATATATTATTTTGGCAACAAATGCTTCCCGTGATGTGTTTCCATTAAACTGTCAGAACAGATTAGGCAACCCAGGTATTTTTCCATTTTTAATCCATTGTCAGAAGCGACTAGCCTTTTTATTTTTTTATTTATTTTGAATTTTGCTGGTTGCTAAATGAAAGTGAAAAACCCTGATGTAAATGGGTATTCATTTCAAGCCTCAAGGTTAAAAATAAATCAATAAAGTTGGAAAATTTGAAAGGGTGTACTCACTTTTAATATTTACATCTACATACAGATGAAGAGTCTTTCCATTCACAATATTTCAATCCCACTGGTGGCTCGACAGGACTCTGGTTTGTCCATAATGAGCGGCTGGCATGAGCACCGCGGTCACTTCCCAAAGTACAATGTGGCCGGGAAAAAATCCACTTCTTGGAGAAAATGTGTGAGCTAGCTGAAAGCGGCTGGAAGTCTGCCTGCTTCTGCTGGAATGCTTCAACAACTGAATTCATTAGAAAGACTTCAAGAGTTCTTTCATCTGTCTCACTAATAAGTAAACAGTAGGAATGGAATGGAAAGAAAATGGAATGGAAAGAGAAGAGGGCACCAGTCGGCAACATTCACCCGACAAACTTCTTGAGTTATTGTGTTCACAAGAATGTGTCTAGACAGATACGCAGAATACACAGCATCCCAAATACCACATATCATGATGGCAGGACACCACAAAAAAGACAAGCCATAATTCTGTTAACATTTCTGCCTTACTTGATGTCAGACAGCTTTTGCCCATTCAGCTTGTGGATGACAGAGACCAGCTTGAACTCTGTAATGAGACTGAGCTCGAAGCACTCGGGTTTTTATCGGCTCGCTGCCAAGGTCAACGACCTGCAGAGGAAAATGTCAATGTGCCCAATTTAGTTCACCGATGAAATTAAGTGCAGTACAACTAGCTGAGAGTAAATGTGAAAAATAAATAGCATATAAATTGCATGAGTCAATGTCTGCTTCATATTTCAGTGCCAATAAGATGCTGATTAAGTGTATTACAACAGGCAAGTTGAGACTGGAATTACAGTTTCGTTTTTTTATTGGCTCTTTGGCTGGTATTCAAATAAGATGCTTTTTAAAATAGGACATGTAAAAAAAAAGAAAAAAAAAGAAAACATCCACTAATTACTTGTATGTGTGGGCAAAATACCTGTACTGCTATGTACTGCTACTGTGACACTTGTTGGCACAAACATCAAGTAGTCCAACACTTGCTTAAAATCTTCTGGCTGATCCAAATTTCTAAGGCAATTAGTGACAAATCTGTACAGAAAGCATATTTGATACATGAAATAAATATTTCTATGGTAAAGTAAACTTAATTTAGTTTTAAAAAACATTTGGCTTGCCCATGTTATCTATTAAAAATGACTTTGCCTCAGATCCCAGCATCTTTTAAGATTAACGCAAGCAGAAATATTGATAATACAGACCCAGTTTTTACATCAACTTTGTAAATACTGCATCATTGTCCAGTACATGCTAGAGAAACTCAGTTTCACATTATTCCATTTTTGCAAGCTGCATTCTAACATCATGGCAAGCAGCAAATCAATATATTGTAGATAGAATATTAGTAATGCTGCTTCTAATAAAATGCTCTTACTAAACTGTGTTCAGGGGTCTTGACTGGGACAATGGTTATATTTCCTATTTTGTAAAGGTGTTAAAGTAGAATGACTCATAGAGGCTGAGAATAAACTAGCTTACTCAGCCAGGTACAGTGAGACATAAGCATTACATAGTGGGAAATGGATATAAAATAAAACTGCCTTGATATGTGCTGCTCTCTTTCGTATGGTAAGAACAAGATGCCAAAATCAGCTCAAAAGCTTGTTAGTCTAATGTTGCCTCTTTTGTATTGGCAAACTAAACACCTTGTAGAAAAGGACCTAGGAAAATTTCACCCTTGTTTAATTTTCAGCAATCTGTGAACACATTCCAGGAATTTCTGTGAAGAACTGAAGCACTTTTCCCTGATTGTTATGCCCACTTAACCGCAACCTGCCTCATCTACTTTTTACTACTTTTTACTACATTTGCTACTTAAAGCCGTTATATCGGTCACCTTCACAGACACAACAGGTGGTGAGTTTGAAACTAGCACTAAAGCTAGTACTCACCTGTTTAAGTATTATAGTGTTTTAGGATCTTTCCTTAAAGGCCAGATAGAGATTTTTATATCCATTCAGAACTAACTGAGCCAATGTATTCTCTGTCAGCTGATGTGTTGACAGACTACAATGGAGGGCTGTCTGTCATTTTATTGATGGCTTGTCAAAAGTTGAAACCAACTGACTTTTTTTTATGAGCCCAGCTACATGTCTGTCCTTTTTCTCAACACCACACTTCTTTTTTTGTATTCCAGTCACAGAAAAAGACCCAACACAACATTCATCTTTTTCATGTTTCTGCTACAATAAGACTGTTTGCCGCTGTTCAGTTCAGCATCCTCTTGATACAGCAAGCAGCATTTATTTCAATAAAAGTTCCAATTTTAGAATTGGTTTTCATTCACACAGACTTATTTGACAACAGTGGACGGCAGCAGTGAGCAGTGTGAACCAACAAGTCATGTCGTCATTTGTTTCTGATTTGTTAGCATTTTCACAAAATAGATCATCTGTGAGAGAAATGAAAAGGGTTTTTTCTCATTCCTTCAGAATCCTTTGACATTGGTACCTGAACATGATTTGTGTAATTTTTAAAAAACTAATTGCTTACAGCTAAGTGTTTAGCCACCCATGATGACTTGTCACACAACTACAAGTTGCAGTGATATTTCCCCTCTTAATACTTCTGTTGTAAGCTTTGAAAAAAGTCAAGAGATTGGCTAAAGATATAGACATGTCAGCAAGCTAGCCAGGTATCTTGTTTATGGTTCAGCAGCAAGCAAGAATGATTCTAGTTGTGAATTCATCGGTCAAAACTGCTAACAGAACAGCTAGCTGTGTATTTAATGCGCACTGCAGTGTTAGGTTTTCTTAGCAAAATAATAATTTGGGTTGGAAAGTAACAGCAGAATTCAGTCGATCCAGTTCCAATTGAGAGAAAAATAGGGGAAAAAAAGTTTTAAACACCAGCTTAAATCACAGACTGTTATTAATGGTGAAATCTTGTAAACATGTTTTCCCCAGAAAGAAAGTCCATTTGATCCTGATTTCCATATTTGGGCAGAGGTCAACATTGTTGGACTTCTGAAGCTCACAGCTAGAATTAGTTTTCTTTGGTCTGAGCCATGGTGTACTGTTTTAATTGGTTGCATTGTTGTATTTGGATTATTTAGGGTCACACCACCTGATCCTGATAAGCAAATGGTAAGCAA
>OMLF01026002.1:7691-19460 GCA_900302615.1 Holocentrus rufus
CAATAAAGACCAAACATGATTTGTAGGTCTTGCAGTGCCAACGTATGGAGAACCTGAAGTGTTAAACTCCTGAATGCCTGACCTAAATTTGCCTCCTGATGTAAAAAAAGAAGGCCAAGTGTCTCTGTATAGTTGCAATGATGTAAACTCATGACTCTGCCCCAGTTTAAGGGCGAAGAGTGACAGTCAGGGGGTCATGTATTCTAATAACTGTCCACCCGCTGACAGAATGAGGGTGCCCGCTCCTCTCGCTACAGCAGAGACCCCGAGTCCTGCTATCAGCAATCAATGAGGAACACAGGAGACCCTGCTAGACCGGGAATAGGATGTTTTTTGTTGTTGTTGTTTTTCCTGTACACTTATATCAAGTTTTATTCAAATATGAGATGCAATAGTGAATAAAATGGCAAGTAAAATATTTCCTCCAATATTTGCCTCCTCCTGAGGCAAGCAACCACTACAATAAACAACAATACAGCTCAGATCCTTGAAATTCATATAAACTATATCCGTGTATAGCTGCCTCTTACGTCATATGATAAATATCAGCCTGAGAAGGTTTATAAATTCTATTCCTCAAATAAAAAGGTTAGTAAACTCAATTCAGGTGCTTATCCTCCTCTACATCCTGAGTTTTATGGATACAGAGACACCAAGTATTGATCTTTTATTATTTCATTATTCATATTCTAAATATTAATAATATTCAAAATCCATTTTTATGCAGCACAAATAAATAAATAAATAAATAAATAAATAAATATAAGACAAAAGAAATGAGATAAACAGAGAAGACTTGGTCTTATTGGGTAAACAATTAGTTTTGATTAAGTTTTCATAATTTGCAGCCATTAAAAGGTAATAAAGTGCAATATACACTATATGACAACACAATACTCAGCAGTAGAAATAGCAATAATATCATATCGTGGCTCAAGGATCATGATAACATTGTATTGTTGGCCTCTGGTGAGTCCCACCCCTAATGTGTGCACAGAATATTATTATTCTATATAGAAGATCATCAATAAAATTGTTATTATTATTATTATTATTATTATTATTATATGGGACTTGTTGTTATTATTATTATTCTATATTTTTAAATAGGTAGGAATGGAAAGCTGACAAATCGTGTGTAAAAACTCAGAAGCCTGAGACAAATCCAACATGATGGGAAGGTGCTCTGCAGGCCGGACTGCAGCCCAGGATCTTGGCATTATGTTGTTATTTCTGGCCTGTGTTTTCCACTCTGTACCGTCCTCGCCTGCATCTGGCCTAGGTGTTACAGTGCGGCATATTCTGGGTTGTATTTTCTATCTTCCTCCACGTCTGTCCATCTGTCTATCTGTCGCCTTCCCTCTCCCCGAGGAGACGGTAATGGGATCTTAGCAGAAGCCTGATTAAAAGGACATTTCCTCCTTGGAGACCACCAGCCAGTTTTCTTTTTTTTTTTTTTTCCTGCCCCTCTCTTCCTCGGAGCGTCGGAAACCTTGGGTATGGGAACAGAAGGGCCTGATAGCGGGCTCACACAGTGCCAGCTAATTAAATTAAGCCTCCTTTAATAAAAGAGGAAGTGAACCTAACGCTTTTATCCCAACTCCGCCATCAAAGGAGGGGGTGAAAAAAATAAGGCAAAGGGGAAAACACACAACCTGGAGATATGAATTTCTTCCTGTTACGTTACACTCGCACTACCCCTAAGCTACGTTCAACCTCGTGCAGGAAAAAAAAAAAAAGAAAAACAGAAGGAGCAGATTGTTTTTAAGGAGTACAGGATGAAGACCAGAACTCTTGCAACAACATTGCAAACTTTTCTCGTCTCGTGGCTCAGGGTTGTGTCAACTTTTTTCTTTGCTTTGTGTCTGCTTAAAGCTCATTTGGGATGTCCATCACTTCATCATGAATCTTGCTCATTTTTTATTGACAGTTATTGAGACTTAAAAAGTTTGAAGTGGTCGTCCAGCAGATGGTAAAATGCCTAAATCATCAATAATCATGCTGAACAGGACACAACATATGTTCGCACTGCCTGTCGACTGACCCAAAATAACTAAAGATTTGGACCATTTTAATTCAGAACAAATGACTCACTGGGATGATCATTTGAAAACGAAGTCTTGCACATCCAAATCTGTTCCAAGTCGATTGAGGTAAATAGCTAGCTAACCGCTCACCAGGGTTTCTTCTACTGTAGTGTCTAAGCATTGTTATATTTAACACTTATCTCTGTGGTAAGACAGAAACTTGAGGACAGTGTCTACTTTGAGTTGACAACCCTCAACTAGTCCGTCATGAAAATTGTTTCCCTCAGAAATAACAACAAAGCAGTCATCACTCACGCCTGCTACACTACTAATATTATTGGTCCAACAACATTTGTAATTTGTCAATGTTGTCAGCAGTTCAGGTTGAATCAGTCCTGATAGGGAGGTACCAGCATGGAGCTCAGTTAACCTTCACTGGAAAATTTTTATTCAGTTTTTTATTCAGAAGTTTTTTTTATGAATTATTTTTTTAAACAATGAAGGAATTCAGATGTACAATAGGGGAAATGTCCCTTTAACCTGTAGCGAGAACGTCTTAGAAATCTGCCCTTCAAGACTCGGCGGTATGCTTTCTTATTCTGAATCCTTCCAGTGAAGCAAAAAGGCTTGAGGACTTAAAGTCTGAGTCCATCACTTTCCATATCTGGGAAAAGGGGGAAATGAAAAAGTACTGGAGAGGGGCAAAGGGCAGGCGGAGAAAGTCAAAGGGATTATCATAAATTTACATGATCAAACTCTCCGCTTTCTGCTTTGAGGAAATCTGAGAGGAGGAGAAAACAAGTCATGTACAGAGAAAAGTCATTTTGGCACGGCACCATTGAATAATCAGTGTTTGGTTTATGATGACGGTTTATCTGACAAATATATAACAATAAAAAAAAAATACGCTTCCTGTGATTTCCATAAGTCAAATCCCAGGCAATACATGCTGAAGTGTATCAGGCCAGCAGGAGCCGTCTGACATTGGCCACGAGCAAAAGAGGAAGCGCCACTCTGCCTCGGTTCAACAGGCCAAAGAAGGAGAGGGGAGAGAGGAGAGCAGGGAGAGCGAAAAAGAGAGAAAAAGGGAGAGAAAGAGCCTCTTCTCTCATCCTCATTATGTAAACGAGGTGCATGACTATTCCACTGGGTCCCTCGAGAGTTAATTACCAGTGGCTTCTCAGCCTAATTGGCTGAAACTAAAGAATTTGCCATTTCTTATTCCCATGCTCGCTCTCTCCCCCTCTCTCTGCCTTTCTCTCTCACTCCATCTTCCTCTTTGTTTCTCTCTCTCTCTCTCTCTCTCTCTCTCTCTCTCTCTCAGGCATACTCTCCGTCTCTCTCTTTTCAACCTGTTTCCTTGTTTTCTCTCCTCTCTGCTCTCCACTCTCCTCGATGCCGGCCTTCCAGCTTTGCTCCATGCCAGTCGAAAAATCTGGCGCCGATGCTTAATTTGAGCATCTGCTCCAGCTGGCAGTGGATAAGCAGATTTTTACATTGCTAATTCCAGCTATTTGGCTAGACTAATCACTACTGGATAAAGAAGAGAAACGGGGGCTGAGAGTTGCCCATCACTTAGAAATAAAAAAAAAAAAAAAAAAGAGTGGCGAGAGCTGGCATCTCATCTACTTATAAACGGATGCAAATTAAATTCAAAAAGACAGGGACAACAAGTTGGGAGCAGGAATGAAAGTGGGTGATGCTGTGAGGAAATAACAGGGTGTAGGCGATGTGAAAAAAGCAGGCAGGCAGGGAAGGAGAGGAGGAACGGAGGGATGAAAAAGACTTTGATTTTCAAGGGACAGTGAAAAGTAATCAAAAGGTATCTTTGACATCCTTTGCACAAATACAACATTTCTCTTTCTCTCTCTCTCTCTCTTTCAAGAGACACAAACAGCAGGTTTGCAGGCAATTCAAGAACAAAGAATATACCTGACGTTCATTCTTCCAAGTGCAACTTTGACTATCATAGCTGAGGCTGTAGAATATATAAGCATATAGATGAGCGGTGTGGAGCTCAGTCATGAATTAGAATAAAATATGGAGTAGGGTGTTAGGGTTTTTTTTTTTTTTTTGGATAAACTGTCATTGGCGAAGAACTGCAAGAATGTGGCGCCTTCTTTTGGAATAAATTTGTCCCCATCAGGCTCGGTTTTCATGGACTTATCTCCTCCAGGATTGGCCAGCATGCATCGCGACTGGCTGTCAATCGACCGATTTCAACTTGGCCGCGTTGAAGCAAATGGATTTTCGTTGTTGGCTGTTTGACAGAAGGGGAAGAATTGGTCACACGAAAGTTTCCGGTGCACTGTGGCTCGGTGCTGTTAGCTTATATTCCTGCTTGCACGACTCTCCATTTCCACTGGCAAAAATAAAACTAAAGCAGAAAAATCACTGAACCTATTTTTAAAACGTCATGGTCTGAGCACATTTGTTTTTTTGTTTTAACATCCGTCCAGTTAATTTAACTTTAGCAGCTGAGGCTTTGTGGAGAGGTTGGCTGATTGTTGCTTCACCTCAGCTGGCTGCCGCCGGCTCTCTGCAGGGAGAGAAACCAAAGACTGGGCCAAAAAATTATCTATTTTGCTCTCACAGCTTGGATCCGCCTGCAGGACATCTATTTGTTCACCATTTCTGATACTGACAATCAAAACATCCAATTGAAATGCCTGCACATTGTATTCTTGTGTATTATCAGCTCCAATGGTGGCGACATCAAACACAAATTTCAGTGGTTTAAAAGACGTAAACAGAGCCAGCGCCAGCCGACAGATAGCTTTATACTTCATGATAGTGTTGATAAGTGAGCCGTGTTCACGTAGGAGCTGTGTCTCCTTCTTCTAACAACTTCGGGATTGATTTTTCAGAATTGCTTTTTTTTGTTTGTTTGTTTCCAAAACGTCTTTGCTTTGCTGAGCTTATTTGGACTTGCATGCTCAATGCACAGACTTAGTGAGACGATCTTAGATGAAATCCAAGCTGTCAATCATCTCCACCTTGCTTCCCATCAGGACCAATCAGGATGCAGCGCTCCTGTTCCCCAGTTTGGTGGCTGAACTGTGGCAAGAGGCTCCAGACTTCACTGCCATAAGGAAAATTTGATTTCATAGGAGATTCAAATATAATTAACCATTGCTTTTATTCCCATCTCTTTTCAACATCACCTTGTACTTGTAACTTTAAAGTACTTTCTTGCTTAGTGAACAAAGTCATTTGATGTTTAGGCATGTTTTGAATCACTTTATAGACTACAGTACAAACAACAATAGTGATTCTTGCTTCTTATTCACTCATACCAAACCTATATCCAACGCTTATCAGAAATGAAGAATAATATTAACCACCAAACAACTTGAAAGAACTTGAAACAACTTTGAAAGAGTTCCCTATAAGTCATCCAGTTTGTCTCATCCCATAAAGGTCTATGTGATCCTTCAAAATAAAACACCACCGATAAAAGTGAAGTGACGAAGTTTTCGATGGCATGTGCTGCAGACTATAACCAGCTGATACAACCTGCTCATGGATTAAGTGTGACATGTCAAAGGAGAGACTGACCTTTAGAGAATACCTTCGACTTCCTGAGGTAAACAAGGCAGAAAGAGTTCATAGAGGAGGGCAGACTGACTTTAGGCCCATTCAGATCGTCTGCTGGTCACAGGAACAATGAAGCACTTCTCTATTTAATGAAGTGATAATGAGGAGCTGTGGATTATACACGGCCATCAGATATTTGTTACAGGCTCATTTCACTTCACAGGAGAGCCATTTTGCATCAGAAAAAGAAGAAAGGTGGATTGTTCATATAATAATGATTCAAGCAAAATCATCTCTGCGATGTGATTTATCATTTTGAATTTCTGAATGCAGAAATTGATGTTCTTGGAAAAAAACAACAACAAATAACCTCAATGTTCTTGATTACTTGAAACTGAACGCACTTTTACTGCAAACTTGAGTGTTGCAAAGTTGGTGCGATTTGAAAACAGCACCGGAATATTTAAGCATCACATTTTCTATTTGAAACCTGAACTGCCTTTATGAAGTACAGGCAAACTGGCAAATTTCTGCATTTCTTCTGCATAAATATCTACATCTTAATATTGAGAGAACAAGCATCAGATCACAGCACTAATACAGTGTTTCTGCAGAGAGATGTAATATGACTGATATGGCTAACTAGTGCATTAACTAAGCAGCAGATTAGTCACTGATGCTAAACCTACTTTCCCTACTGCTAAAATAAAATGGGAAATAATAAACGAATGTAAAAGTCCACACTGCTGCAGAGGTTTTGTTGTTGTTTTGTTTTTAATTAGCCCTTACGCCATGATGGAAGTCAAATTAAGCGCAGCACTGAGGCCGTGACAGGTGCTGAAGGTGGAACATAGATCAGGACCAAAACAATCCAAATAACCACCGGGCCGCACTGATTTAAAAAATACTACGTGAAACATACGGTCGTTTTCTGACAGGAAAAAACAAAAACGTAGATTTGAACTTGTAAAATCAGAGCCTGACTGAGCAAGCAATGTTCAAGAAGAGAATGGAATTAAATCAAACATCAATTAATTAGAAATCCCTTCCCCATACACACACACACACACACAGAAAACGTGCACAGAGACATCCACACAGTTGAGGACAGACTGTAAGACCTAAGTAGACTTTTTCCACTTTAAAGGCTCTGATCAGGGCCTTGCGGTGGCGGGGGACAAAGCATGATTAGCTGTGCTTGTAGTTAAAAGCCACAATGCAAATGTTAGTTGCTCTGTGCCGGCGTATCTGCACCTTCACAGCTGCCTTTTTAAAGATAACCACCATATTCAACGCGCTCTGCCCAGAAATACTATTTATTCAGTGTAATGAGCAGATATTGAAGGGAAAATGAGAAACCACAGGACAGAAGGACACGGAGAAAAAAGAGAGTGACAGAAAAATAATGATGATAAAGGTAGAATAAAGAGAAGAAAAAGAGAAAATGAACGACATTAAGCCCATGAAAGGGGAAACGTTCTTTTCTTTGGGAAAAAAAAATGTTATTAGCAACTTTCTTTCTGTCCTGAAAGTGTCAGACACTCATCAGACTCCGAGGTGTCTAAATTGTGGAAGAATTGTATTCACACTCTGTGGTTAGCCAGAGTATACTTATTAGAAATGAATAGGCCTGACATGGCAAGAGGTTGTGTGCAGGGATGCATTCAGACAGGCAACCTTCACTCAAACCATGATGGAGGCCCAGAAAGACCCTGAAATGTGTTTTTCAATAAGAGGGAAAGGGACACACTGAGGGGAAAAATACACACACACACACACACACACACACACATATATATATACTGTATATCCACAGTATATCCACAGTAGAGGCCAAGGATGTCTATTCACTAAACTGTGAGGAATGTCAAAATGTCAAAAATGTCATTTGCCACAAGGACCTGAAAGTCTTCACCTGCAGGTCAGTCATGAGTATGAGGCGTTTTCTGGAAGTGGTTTTGCGATGTTTTAGTGAAACTACATTGGTTTGGAACGTACGAATGAAGAGACAAGACTTGGATTAAGCTTGAAAGCTTGAAATTTGTCGTTTTAATATCCTTTCTGCTGTTGTTTATAAAAGTAACCAATCATCTCTGTTTGTAACCTTTGTTCTCCGAGAGGCATGAGATCGAAAACTTTCATTTGTGGGACGTTTTTAGACAACTTGGGGTGAGTAAATGATGCAAAATGTCTGTGGAGAAAGCATATAATTTTTTCAGCAAATCGGTCCAATGCTGAGAACCTTATAACTCAACCATCAGATTAGTCTATTCTGTTCCATTCTATTCTATTCAGTTGAGTCTTAACAGTCCTCAGTTACTGCAGCTTTAAGTTGTCAAGGAAGTGTGTTGCTGCTTGGCTATGGCCTCCAATTTTATTCCAGGCAACATTTGCTTGAAAACTGCTCCTCATACCTCAGCTTATGTGAGTCCATCGGCTTTGGAAGAGAAAAGCCACGTGAATGCTGGGAAAGTTTTACTGTTTCCTCTTGCATCATAGCAGATATTTGACAGTCACACCGGTACAAGATGAATGAGATCCGTCCTGTTTGACCGAGCATCTCGCCAACCCTCGGTGAGCGCTCACCCTCCCTCCTGTTCTTCCTTCCTCTCTCTCCTTCTCCCTGTGGTTTCTCCTCCCTCTCTCCTTTCTTTCCCCTAAACAGTGCAGGTATAGAGGGGGAGGTGCAGTTTAGGTCCAGGAGACAGCTTGTTACCTCCTCACCCTGCACCCATTACGGAGATTATCAGTACTGTCAGTCAGAGCACCCCCAGTCGCCCCACCCTCCTGTGGCCTGAAGGGCTGTTCTGATGGACAGATCCAATGCTCCCCTGAGATGGGAGGAAATGGAGACAGGTAGGGAGAGGAAGAGGAAGCCTTTCAACGCCTCAACAGGGAAGAGAAGAGTGAGGCAGAGGGAGAGAAGCAGGGGGCTGCAGCTGCTTTCTGCTGGTTTTGTCTGCTGGATGTGCACAGTGTGAAAGAGCTCTGCTGAGTTCTGGGAAAACAAAGTGGTGATCTCTCAGTGTCTGTTCAAGACATCCTATTGTATATGAACTTATATCCAAAATATCAATCCAAATGAGTTATTTAATCTGATGAAAAATCTGCAATTGGGGTATGAGGCTTTAAGTTGTTTCCAATGCAGATTTTTTTTTTTTAACACATTTCTTGCATCAGGCATCATTGGGGTGCAGCCCTGCAGTTCAGATCGCCTGAATTACAAGACTGGCTGGGGAAATGTGGATTGGCAAAGTGAAAGTAAAGCTCTTTACTCCGTCAGCAACTACTGCCCAAACAACTGCCCCAAACTGCACCAGTGGAGCTCGTCAGGGACTGGCAGTAAAATTTGAAAGCTCCTTCATCAATTCCACAAGCATCTGTCACCATGCTATCTAATTTTCTGTGTCATAGTATGTATCTATAAATGAATATGGCAGAGTTCACATGACAAAAATGAAAATGCAAACGGTAAATGTAATGCTAGCATTGGCTAACAGTTTGGACGGGTGCATTGCGTTGTACTGGGTCCAGATGCTGCTGATAAAAGTCCTTCCTCATCCGACTCTGAGAGTTTTGATTGGTCAGACGATGAAGTGATAGTCGTGAGCATCGCATTTCAGCTTCAAACATGAAGTGTCACAGAACCAACACTCATGTAATCGCTGCTGAGAGTAAATGCCAAAGCAGTTACTCAATTTTGAATTTTTTATATAAATCCCATTATTTCTATTTCTGTGAGAAATAATGGGATTTATATTTTCTTGCATATTTAGTGGTGACTGAGCAGAATGCATTTAATGGTGAACCAGTAGGCATGAACAAAAATTTCATCCAGTAAAACCATCACATTTCAAACATCAAATAAAACTGCCTTTCTCTCCCTAACTGATCTCCTGTTGTTTTACATTTTGAAAAATTTCTCTTTCATGCCTCTTTTATTTCCTGTTGAAACAGGAAATACATTGAATAAAGGAAGCAAGAGTCTCTCAAAATGCCTTAAGAAATATTATGATACCTATACTGGCCTTGTGTCACATTTTGCCCTGCATTGCTTCCCATTTCTATTTCCATTCCTCTACAAGTCCTGAAGCTTTTAATTAAAGGCTTAGTTCACTCAAATTACACTTCTAAATGAATGGCTCAGAGCTTTCTGTTGCGTGTCTTCTCATTCTGTCTGGTCTGGATATGCAAACTTGTCATTGCTGCAGTCATTTGACACAGACAATGGTTCAAGTAAGAATGAGTGTAACTGTGTGAATGCAAAGCAGGGCACTGCAGCGAGAGATCACGGAGCTCAGTTGACTTTCCCTGGCAAGATGAAGCATAAAATAAAAAGAATTTTCTTATTACTCATGGGGTGATCTGACTTATGCTGCCTTTATCCAGAATATTGACACTGGTTAATATAAAATTCCCAGAAAAAATATGAGACAGCGCTGGAAACAATTGAAATTATCTAACCCCATATCAGAAGAAATTTTCACATTTTACCTTTCTTTCATTGCACAGAGAGAGCCGTGGGTGTTGAAAAATTACCAAAATACATAAAAAGGTAAGATAATACCAACATATTGTGAAATATTTGCCCATTAAAATTACCATTTACCATATCTACAAAAAAATTATAATTTTTAAGGAATACTTTTAAAGAGAGGCAATGCAAAACTGTAAAACTGAATGACCTCACCTGATAATATCTATCAAATTTGGGCTCTCTGCTCACACTCACACCCTTATATGTATTAAGGATGTGCAAGACAACTAATTTCACTGGTGGTTAAACAGAAGTTTTGTAACTGAACACACAACTGGTCTAAATTAGGAAAACACTCTGAAAACACTCGAAACCGAACATAATTTGTTCTACAATGATAAATGTGGTCCATATAAAAGTGTCGATATAAAAGCCACTTGAAATCTTATCTTCCAATAACCAAATCTTACTTTAAATGTTTTTCTCCTCCACGGCACCATGTATTCTGACTCGATGTGGTCCATCAGTTTTTTTGGCCTTTAACAAAGTGGTAGCAGGTCTGTTGTGGTCCAGGTGCTTGTAATGTGATTTCTCATCAAATTGCTGTATGCCAGTTTCATCAGACACAGCCGACAAGAAACTTTCTTTTCCTGTTTCTATTTTCATGAAAATCAAAGTACTCCCAAACTTGGTTTACTGTTGGGTTTTCAAGATGCTTTTTTTCCGTACTTGCCTGAGTGACTGCGTTACTCTGAATCCCACTAGAGTTCTGGGATAACCATGCACGTTGCAATCACAGTAACAATAAAAAAATAGTTTAAAAATTGTTTAACCAACTAGTATTTCCGTGCCAATTAGCAAGAGCAGAGCCATTTGATGTTCTGGCCAACTAGTCACGCACATCCCTAATATGCATGCATTAGGATTATGATTGCTTTGATTATTATTACCTGTGTTATTGAAAATCTACCAAAATCACTCCCACACAAGCTAGTGCATCCCCTTCTACTGTGTACACTTCAGTACATCATTAACCCATATTACCAGACCAAAGCCGGAGAGTCTGTGACTGGGAGTACTAAACTAAAGGGCTGTCCCAAAACCTTTGATCTTTTGTTCTGCTTACGCCATTAGTGTGGAGAGCCACACACAGTGGCGCGGTGCCTGCAGTTCGTTAGATCTGGCTAATGAGAAAGGCTCAGGTGGTCCTAATAGAATCTTTCCTGCTCTTATCTGTATTCACTTCAAACAGGGAGGCATGAATGGAAAACAAGCCGGGTCTGACTTAGGGGGTGAGGCTGAAGAATACTTATGGGTTTGGGTTTTTCTACAGTCTGGGCTGCCGAGGCCCTACCACTGTGTGGCAGATCAAAGTTAATTCCCCTCTTAATTAAGCTGAAATTGGATGAGAGCAGGCAGGGACCGGCTTTTGTTTTCCTTTGTGCCAGCAAACATTACGAACTCTGCATTTGTGTGTGCATGCATGTGTGTGTGCCTATCTGAGGGAATGGTTTCCTGTGTGTGCGCCCTTATGCATAGGTGTCTTAGCTTGGTGTGTGTGTGTGTGTGTGTGTGCATATCGACGCCCTTGTGTGTGAGTTTATTAGGCAGAGGTGGTCGCTCTCTCTCTGTCCTGATGACC
This sequence comes from Holocentrus rufus, assembly GCA_900302615.1. Taxonomy (NCBI): domain Eukaryota; kingdom Metazoa; phylum Chordata; class Actinopteri; order Holocentriformes; family Holocentridae; genus Holocentrus; species Holocentrus rufus. Next base: position 19,375 of record OMLF01026002.1, read on the forward strand.
AATCTGCCTGCTTGTGGCCCGGCGTAAGCACAGCGATGCGCCGTAATGAGACTCCTTCTGCCGCTCTCATTTTCATGGCCATGTCC
>OMLF01026031.1:4651-16396 GCA_900302615.1 Holocentrus rufus
CTAAATATTTTGCTAAAGTTGAAATGGTCGTGTCCTGCTCGGCGTGAAGGCAAGATATGTTTAATATATATTTTCACAGAGAAACCTCTATGCTTCAGTTGTGTTGCTTGCATATTATCATTATTTATCTGGTTCTTTGAGAAGATATGATTATGCCTCTCTCTCTCTCTCTCTCTCTCTCTCTCTCTCTCTCTCTCTCTCTCTCTCTCTTTCTCTCTCTCGTGTGCGGGGGTAAACTTCTATTTGGCATGCTGTAAGGACTGTGCTGCAGTATAGCTAACAAGGTAAAACCTATTATTTTTGGTATTTGAGTTGTCCCGTATTTTTTCTTTATTTTTAGGGCAGAAGACAAAAACAGGTATATAGTTTAGTTTTATCACCGCATTATATGATGTGTTCTGTTGCCGCCTATCTGCTTTCTTGTGTACTCGTGAACTCATAAATTGTTTTATTGAGCCACAATAATGGTGCTATTGTTTATGAATGAATATGCGTTGTCTATTATTATGACTATGATTCTTATTATTCTTATTCTTATTATTACAAGTAGTAGTGTTATTATTATCATTATTATTGTTATTGTTATTATTATATTTTTTTTTAATTTGGGCGGATTTTGAGCACTTATTGGGCTGGAAAACATCAAGCCAATCTGGCAACACTGTTGCTTAACTCTCTTTAGAACAATGACTCAAGTGTGATGAAGTTGGCATCATTGCCTGGGGGACAGCAGCCCTGGTTAACCCTATAAAAACTCAGCGCCAACCTGCACTGTTTGCTGCTCTGGTTGCATATAGTCTTAGCCTAATAAGATACCACTCATTAACCGTCCATTCAGATTTTTGCAGACCAGACATCTACTGATCTCTAAACTAATGCTGTTGTTCAACAGCAGTTTGTTTTACAAACGTTAATTAACGTTTGGACATGAAGGACAAAAAGGACATTAAAAAGGCATCAGAAGTCTGTTGATTGTGATAAAACAGGTTACTTCTAGATGTCGATTGCACTGTACTAATTTGTGACTAAATGCAAAACAATGAACCAGTGACTCCAATGGAGAAATCACGATAATCCTAATATGTCTAAGAATTTTGTCCAAAGACGAGTAATTTCTCGTGGCAGGAAAATGGCTTTTGATTGGACATAAACTAGACCGATAATGTCTTTTTTCTAATACGCTAAACAGTCTTAAACATCAACGCTGTAATAACCAACAAATCAACATAAGCATGCTGTTTTATACGAAGCCGTGTTGAGTTTAATTAAATGCACTCCGATTGTAAAATAATTTTGTGTAACACATGAACTCTGCGGAGTAGTCATGTTTTCTGAGGTGCTCAAATTAAACGGCAGAGGGCGACCACTAACTACGGAAGTGACAACGACAGGACCGTCTCTTGGCGGAAAAAAATCTTTTACGTCATTTCCGTTGCGCGAAAGAGCAACTTTGGCGCCACTGACGCACTTTGTTTTGAAACTGGAGGAGAGAGATTCTTATGAAAAAGATGTCTGCTAACGTTTGACCAGTTGGCAGTTTCACGGAGAAGTAACACTGGTCTGACGGGTCTCCGTGATGTGGAAACGAAGGATCGTTCGCTAACCGAAAATAAAGAACATTTAGCACGTAAGACCTCGTTGATTTGGGCAGATAGCCGTTGATATCTAGCCTGGCGTTGATCTACCACAGAGCGATGTTAGCTATTGGCCAATAACCAGCTCAGCCAACACTGAAGGACAAAGTGGCTGTTTCGATGACATCCAGCAAACAAACCTGTCTTTCGTTTAATCACTGCCACCATGCATAGGACCAAGCTGAAGAAAACTAAGGTGAGTTCACAGTTTACTCAGTGGCTTTATGTGCTAGGCAAAAAAAATGACGAAATTGACATCCTCTCAGACACAGTTTCATCTCTTATCGTGTGATCTTCACAAGTTCAGGTGTGTGACTGTCCTCGTTGATTAACTCACCTGCACACATATTGCACTAAGGCCACGTTGTTGGCCCAACTGCATTTGGCATCATAAACAAATGACAAGCAGCAAATCGAAACGTGTATCTGTGTTAGCATGCACCATGTGTATGCACGTAACAAAACATGAAATGTGGAATATTTCACGAGAAAGACAGTTAACCACCAGCTGCTAGTAATAGCAGAAGTAATAAAAAACATAATGTAAAAAAAGATTCTATAAATGGGGAACAGAGGTGAATTCTATGCTGCCTACAAACATATAGTTAATATAGGCTTATATTTCAGTGATTCATTTGGTTTAAAGAACCAATAGGTTTCTTTTACAGATTACGATCTGAGTTTCATTACAATATCAATTCTCAGCCTAATGTGCTGCTATCCTCAACTGGACTTTCTGTTTCGATATGCTGCTGTAAGAATGTCCTGTAAGAGCTTGTTTCCCTGTGGTTTATATCTTATAGGTGACACCAGCAGGGCAGAAGAACATCTCATCCTTCTTTTCCAGTCAGAATCAGAATGTAAGAGGGATTATTTTTCTTTTTTCCTACATATGCGTTTTTTGGCTTCTCCTGCCTTATTCCTCTGTGCTTATTTACTATGTTATCTTGTTTCAGTGGGCAATTCATTAACCTCTCATATGTTCTCTAAATACTGTGAATGTCACTGTGTTGTTTTTAGGACTTAACATCTTCTGCCAAGTTCTCACTAACTGGTGCTGCACTCACCAAGACTGAGCCTCAGATTAAAGATGGTTGTGAAGCCTTACCCTACAGACTCCTCCATCCCTCCCCCTCCAAGAGGAGCATCCTGGGGGTCCTAGAGAACCTCCTCCCTGGCTCCCCAGACCTCCTTTTATCTGTCCCCGAGACCCCAGACAGTCAGATCCGGCCCACTTCCGCCTCTCCCTCCAGAGACCCGGGTCGAACCAGAGAGCTGTCCAGTCTGGAGAATGCTGGCCAGCTGTCTCCCCTCTGCCGAAGTCCCCGCTCCAGAGGGCTGGGTCTGAGGAAAGTGATGACAGAGGAGGGCGGGAGAGCGCAGAGGGAAGAGAGATGTTCTGGATCCCTGAAAAGACTCTTCAGCCCCCCTAAAGAATCCCACAACACCAAGAGACCCAGACCTGCCAACACACAGACACCAAAACCTCTGATTGGCTCTGCAAATATAAGCCTAAAAGTAACAAGCTCTGACGTCGGGCATGTTAGGAAACCACGCTTCCCAAATGATCACATCCAGTCAACAGTTTGGTATGAGAGGTCAGAAGGTCAAGACAAGCAAGTGATCTGTAGTGACAGCAGAAAGGAAGTGATATCGCTGAAGCCACTTTCTCTGACAAGAGTTTCCCAGAAGTTAGTGTCAAGACAACAACAGGAAGAAAGAGCTCGAGACAAAGAGGCGTCTGCGTTTACTGTGATAACAGAAAAGAAGCCAGTAGAGGAGAAAGTCAGTGCAGCACTGCACACACACACGAGTCCGGACACATATGCTCACAGTCTTAATGGCCATGCATGTAAAGTTGATGCACAAGTTAATGCTCACGTGCACAAACTAAGTACACACCCAAGTGCGGAGGGGAGAGAGGAGGCTATAGCTGGGAAAGTGGCCACCAGAACACCCATGACATCACCAGACCAGGCCAAAGTTGCGGTGACATCATCAGACCAAGAGAGAGGTCCTGCGGCATCATCGGACCAAGCTGGAGGTATTGTAATGCTTGTAGAAACTGGAGAACGAGAAATGAAAGTTGGGATCAAATGGCGACCCGCTAAAGTTTTCGATGTCAAGAGTATTGTTAATGTTAACCCCACTAATATTAACCCCACTTGGACTGTGTTTATTTTGTTTTAATTCCTTGTCAAAATGTTTTTGTGTGTTGCTTTTTCATAGGTAAAGAAAATGCAGGAATGACGGGAATGGCGTGTCCTGTGGAAGAGATGGTGGAGGAGAACTGGTTTGAGGAGCAGATGGATCAGAGCACCGGCCCTGTCAAGGAGGAGAAAGCCAAAGCACCCTGGTGAGCAACATGTACACACACATGGGTTTGAAGAATGGTGCTGAGAGGTTTGAAACCGTCTGTCTACATGCTGCCCCATTTGTCCATAACGATGGGAGTGTCATTAGCAAAGTGATAAACAGGACATAATATCACAAATATGGAGGAGGTTGAGGTCAGCATCTTGAGTCGTCTTTATGCATCTTTACTGTTACTGCTATGCCGGCAAATATTGATAGAAACAGATGTAGCAATTTTGTGGACCTGCTAGGTCCAGTCAGATGTTCCTGCTGCTCATGAAGCTCTATACCCCTGAGGTGGAACCACATTTAGTTTATCCTGCATTCATGAGCTTTTCTGCTGGTTAACACTCCCAGAAACCAAAAACACGATTTCACAGCATGCCACAGTACTGGAAAAGGGGTAAAATTTGTGTGCTGGATTCAAAACTTTGTGATTGTTTTCTGTTGGGGACTTTGGCCTCTGTCCCCACAGGATGTTACATCCTTTGGCTCTCTGTTGGGAGTGGAGAAGTGAAATGTCTCTGTGTCACTCCATTTCCTCACAGGTTGACAGGAAGGCTAAATCATTGGTTAAAAAAATATTGCAGTTATTTTAAGATATATTGCAGTTATTTTACGTTTCATCATTAGTGGGAGTCTGAACAATGTTTTTTTCTGGGGTCTGCACCAAATCAACATGTTTTCTTATGTCCGGATAATCACACGACTTTACCACAATACTTCATTTACAGCCTGTATTTAGAGAGGTGAAGCTGTGACTGGAAAGTTACTGGTCACATTCAATACGATTAGCTCAAAGTTCTTTTGAAGTTTGTCTCATAGTATTCTTAAACCATCCACTCAATTAAATGGCATATGTTCATCAAAGTTATACACAAACATGCATTTTGTCATTTTGCTTATCAATAGCTCCCCCCCTCTCTGTCTCTGCAGGAAGGTACCAGACCATGTGGTCCTTTCTGGAGGCCGTAACAACCGGTATTGGGTTTTAGATGTGGAGGAGAGGCCTGGTCATAAAATGCTTACGATCTCCTGTTCCAAAACACTACAACCAACTGAGACGTGTCTGCTGAAAGACGGATGGTAATGTTGTCTGTTTGGTTTATGTTGGCCTCCGTCTTCTTCTTTTAGTATTAAACACGCATGAGCTTCTCCACATTTTTTGGAGTTGCATCATTACCTAAAAATTTTTTGTCATCAGTCTACACAAATGCACCCTAATCATAATCACATGTTCAAATAATTTATGGATTATCTTTGACCGCTGAATCCTGCTGTATTGATCCTTGTCGGTCTGCATGTCTTCTTGTGCAAACATAACCTGATCCAGCCTTGCTGTGTTTCCAGGGAGACGAGCCCAGTGTCCCGTGGCGATGTGGTGCACCTGGAGGGCCACTGTGACGATGGAGCCTGGTTGGTGGACAGGGAGCAGGGCTTCCTGGTTCTGCTCCCTGATTGGCTCATCTCAGGAACCAGCATCTCGAGCTCCATCCGCTGCATGAGGCGCGCTGTGCTGGGGGACATGTTCAGGGTACGTGGCTCTTCTGCTACTGGTACAGACCCCAGCAAAAACCATGTCTTGTTTCCCTTTTCCTTCCCATTAGACCTGATTAAAATGAATTTTGTCTTATTAGCTGATGTCTTCTCCTTCTGGTACCAGTCTCTCAGCTCCTCTCTTACCTCACACCACCTCCTTTCCCTCCTTTTCCTTCTGCCCCAATGCAGAGTTTTGATGGTGGCTCAAAGCAGATGCTGAACGGCACCATGGTCCATGAAGTGTTTCAGAGGGCAGCTATGGCTAAAGACTTCTCTGAGGAGACACTGTCTCGTCTGGCAGAGCAGGTCCTCCTCAGCCCTCAGCACCTCGGAGACATGTGAGTGGTTCAGCCTCGTTTGAAAAGGAAATTATTGCTCTGGAAAGCTTGTAAGCACTTAACTGTAATATTGTCTGATGGAGTGTAACATCACTGTACTGCATGTGACTGGCTGCTGACTCATAGTTATACAAAACTTCAGTGCAGGCCAGTTTTTTTTTCTCCCACAAATGAATTAACAGTGGTGACTTGGGTTATTTGTTGCTTTTTCTCTGGTCAGCCAGAATAAAAATCAGCAGAAGGGGCAATAAGATGTTTACTGTCCCATAGCATAACATGACTGTGATATATCTGCAGGTGGGTTCTGTTGTTGTGGGACTTACTGTGGTGTTGCGATGTCTTTCTTTATGCAGAATCTCCCCCTTTATTTTGATCTGCTCCGTGATGGAGGACAGAGTTACAAAAGCAACAAAACAACATCAAACCACATCTTGTTCTCAAGCCAAAAAACGTTTTTTATTCGATTAGATTTGATTTTTAATAGATTTTATTAGTATTATTATTGTTATTACTTGATATATGACCTTTTCACTTGATATTGTGTTCATATGTTTTGTCTGATTGTGTGTTTTTCTTTAGGTACAGTTTGGGTGTGAGTCAGGAAGAGATGAGACAGGAGTTGCATGATTATCTGCCCTCTCTCAAAGAGTGGGCAAATGAATATCTCAACTCCTCAGCACCAAAAACCATCAGCCTCAGAATGTATGTTAACACAGAGCTGCAGAATACCAGCAATAAAGTATAAACTGTCTTAATCTCTACAGACACACACACACCCCTACAAAATGTGGCCATAACATCTTTTTTTTAAATCTTCAACTGCATAATTGTTGCCATGTTACCATTTTCTTGAACAAATTTCATTTGTTCAAATGTGAATAATGTGACTTTTTTTCTTATCATTGACCATATCTTACCACACCCAGTTATTGGTGTCATGTTTTGGAAACTAAAAAACCAGTGGGAATGAAGTTGTGGCTACATAAAGAGCCAATATAAATACAACTGTGTCTCTCTGGATCTGCTCAGCCCCAGCAGCGGAGGCCCAGGCAGAGCCCAGGACTCCTCGACTGTTGTCACGCTCACAGAGTTGGCAGACATTGAAGAGAATATATGGTCGCCGCGATTTGGCCTGAAGGGGAAAATAGACGTAACGGCACGAGTTCGAATCCAAAGAGCGCGCAACAACAGCAGAACACCACTGGAGCGGATCATGCCGCTCGAGCTGAAAACTGGACGGGAATCAAACTCGATAGAGCACCGCAGTCAGGTAGGTGTATAGTCTTTATAGTGTTAATAGCATTTCTGATGTAATGAACCATGTTACCAAGTAGGTAAACACACACCTGCATGTTTACATTTGTGACCAGCTGGAAAGGCAGATTTACATTGACCTAGAGCACTTAACTCAGGTAGGGATGCATGCTTGATTTTTTCCAGTTTTACCAAACAAATGCAGCTATTTGTCGATGTACCTTCATGATCAAGGACAAATAACAACATGTGAGCACAGAGACACACTGCTGCCTGTAGTGCACTGCTGTCTGGACTCAGTCAGTAGCATTGTTGCTGCAGAAAATCTGCCCATGATAGACTGTCTAACCTTGAATAATCTGTGGGAAAGCCTGGAAATTGAAGCACTGGTTGATGGGAAATGGGAAATGTGTGTGTGTATGTTTGGTGTGTGTCCAGGTGATCCTGTACACTCTGATGAGCATGGAGAGACATTATGATGCTGAGGCTGGTTTCCTGCTTTACCTGAAGACCGGTAACCTGCACCCTGTAGTAGCCGGCCACATGGACCGCAGAGGTAGATATACACAGGACTGCTTATTTAACCTAATCATATACTGCTGTTTTAAAGAAATATTTATAATTCATGGGTATATCTACAATATTCAAATAGATAGCATCACTGTACTCTCACACTCTGACACAGCAGCCTCTTCTCCACCGTTTCACCACCGAACCGTTCTGTGTTTTTACGTCAGAGCTGCTGAAGCTGAGGAACACCCTGGTCCATCACCTCGGCAACGCTTTGGAGAAGGGGGCGGGGCCAAGCCGTCTGTCCAGACTCCCTGACATCCTTACGAACAGACAGACCTGCCAATACTGTCCTCAGAAGAGAAACTGTGCTTTATATGAGAGGTAAAAGACATGAAGACTAGATTTCTAGTCATGGAAGATTCTGGAAAATGCAGTGGTCGGTTTTATTCACAATCATCTCTCCTTTCTTCTACTTTTCTGTTTCTTGCTCTCCCTCCCACGCCTCTGACTGTCTCTATCTCCTCTGTCTCTACATCTGTCCCTCACTTCTCATCAGAGCGCTGGAGAGCAGCTCATCAGATGTCTCCCATGATGCCGTGCGCGAGTTGCTGCAGCAGGAGACGGGTCACCTGACCCCGGCGCACCTGAGCTATTTTTCCCATTGGCTGCTGCTCTGCTGCCTAGAGGCTACGACCATGGAGGCGAAGAATAGCCGAAAGCACGTGTGGCTGCAGAGCGCCGAGGAGAGGTGAGAGGAAGTCAAACAGAAACACAGATACGGTTCTTCGGTTTCACTAAATATCACTGAATGTCTGAATCTGAATCTGATCTGATCAGATGAAGTCAGTCTGATTCAGTATGGCATGGAAAATGGTGTGAATGAAATCAACTCCTTCAAAGAAGATGCACATCCCAACTGGATTACTGCCAAGAGGGGGTGTGACTCTTCCGCCTGACAGGGATTCAAATTTGATTTGCAATTCACTAGTTGGGGATTTGAGAACAATTTTCCTTTTTCGGAAAGAGTCAATTCAGTTTAAAGTTTGTGACCCATGAATTTAGTCAACATTTTGATTCAGTACTACAGACAAAAATATATCCATCAAATAAACAAAATGCAATAATGTGAGACTATTCCTTTCATCCAAAATGTGAAAAAAAATCAAGCAACAGAATCACTTAATTTTTTTTCTAAATGTTCTTAAAAATAAAAAGAGAGAGAGAAAGAAAAAACTGACAAAAGTTGTTTTTTTTTGTTCACCAAACAAGAGTGGATTGATTCAACACACTGATTGGACAAAATCAGAGCCATTTATTTTCATTCCCTTTTTTTTTTTAAGTTGATCAATGCTGTTGAATTGGCAGAATTTATTATTGATCTATTGATGCAATAAATGAACTGTGACACCCCTGCTTTACACAAGCTGTATGACTTGTTTGCTGTGGCCTGTGTGACCAGAGAGAAGAGCGGCGGCTGTGTGGGCGGCCTGCAGCTCAGCGGCCCGGTGCTCGTCCCGTCTGAAGGGGTTTTCCTCCATCGCTTCCAGAGAGGCGGAGCGGCTTCCCTGCAGGGCGTCCACAGTGGTTTGGCCAGTGGAGACCGCGTTGTGGTCAGCGACCAGGATAGTCGTCTGGTCGGCTTGGCGACGGGCTACCTGTGTGATGTCAGCAGCACGTCGATCAGCTGCACTCTGGACAGGTGAGAGAGGCCGCACAGTTATCTGACTGAAGGGTAGTGAGTTGGATTTAGAAAGCCGTGCTGTGAAATACACCGGCTGCTCAGTGCAGGTCACCCAGCTGACTCTCGTTCTGCTGCTTGCTGTGTGTCAGAGACCTGTCCAAGTTCAGTGGTGTGTTGTTTCGGCTGGACCAAGATGAGGGCGTGGTGGGCCTCAGCACTCACCTCACCAATCTGTCCAGACTGATGGAAAACGGTCAAGACAGGTGAGTACAGAAGAATGTGACAATAACTTGTCTTAATATTGTATACACTAGAATACTGACAGTCATATCAGGATTATGTTGCCAAGTACAATAAATAAATCATATTATATCAGTAAAGAGACAGCCTCAAAGAGTTTCATAGTAATTCCTGACAAATGACACAAATGGACAGAAGCACCTCGTAAGATGTAAAACATACAAAAGACAACAGGTGAGGTAGTGAGCACTCAGGAGTGTGTCGGTGCACCCAGAGCTTGATATGATGTAGCTGTGACTCACATGATCAGACCATGTTAAGGGGCTGATGGGACTCATTGGTCACCTCATTGATTTCTGCAAGCTGGAAGTATAAACGTCACATGTGTTGCTTTGCGTATTGTGGAGACAACTTATGATTGGATTATGTATATGAATGTAACTGCCCTCTTGTGTGCATGTGTGTGTGTGTGTGTGTCCAGTGATCGTCTAAGGGAGCTGGTTGTTGACCTTCGTCCTCCAGAGTTTATCTCCAGCCTCAGCTCTGTTCTGCCCCGAGAGGCCAAAGATACTGTGGCCGACATCCTCAAAGGTGAGGACTCACTCACCTGTGCTCTTCTACTGTGTTACTGTGTTCTGTCCAGAGAGGCCAAGGATGGTGTGACCAGTGTACTCAACTGTTAACTTCCCTCATGCATGTTAACTTCCCTCGTGTGTGTGTTTTTGTGTGTGTGTAGGTCTGAATAAGCCCCAGAAGCAGGCCATGAAGAAAGTGTTGTTATCTAAAGACTACACACTAATTGTCGGCATGCCCGGCACAGGCAAAACCACGACCATCTGCACCCTGGTAAACCCCTCAACGTTACATGACCTTTGAACTTTAACCCTGAATCAACATTGTTTACTCCCTCGTGGGGTCAGGAGCTGTTTTAAGTTCAAACTAAGCTCAGTTGTAGTGTAAGTAGCTATTAAGTGACAAATTAACCAAAGCTAAAATAAAATCCGTTGCACCACAAACAATAGGTCCAACATAACCCCACAGAGCAGGTAAATATTTACTCAAGTGCTCAAGGACTAAGAGTCAGCAGACAAGCCTGGTTGTGTTGAAGAGTTGAGGATCTCATCCTCACCAGCCTGTTCTGTGAGACAGAGTTCAATCTGTAGATGAAGGCTGTATGGGGATGTTGATGTTTACACTTTTAATCTCGACTCTATTGGAAGAGACACCGGTGTTTCATTAGTTCAGTGTTTCATTATTTTATTAAGATGCTTCATTAGATTAAACACCTTTTTTAATTGTATATATTTCTTTGTGCACAGCCTACACCCTATTAATTAAACTAATTAGTAGGTACTAATCTTCTAGTAAACAGTTAATGTCATGAATATCTGGATGATTAGCTCTAATTCTCTCTCCTCACGACTTCCTCCTCTCTCTCTCTCTCCCTTGTCATGTTTGCTCTCTTTTTTTCTCGCTGTCTTTTATCTGTCTGTCTCTCTGTTTCTTTGTCTCTGTGTATCTCTTCCGTCCCGTCTTTCTCAGGTTCGTATCCTGCATGCGTGCGGCTTCAGCGTCTTGTTGACCAGCTACACTCACTCCGCCGTCGACAACATCCTCCTGAAGCTCAAGCGTTTCCGGGTCGGCTTCCTGCGTCTGGGACAGGGCCACAAGGTGAACTCAGGCCGGCGTCTCCATCAGTCCCTTTGTCATTCAGTCATCAGGCCTTTTCATTCTGCACTGAAATTGCATCTTATTATTGAAGCTTTTCAGAACTTTTTTCTCTTCATAATAAATCTTTCTGTTTCTGCACCTCTCTCTCCAGGTTCACCCAGACATCCTGCCATACACAGAGGAAAGTGAGAGGAAGAAGGGAGTTCACACTCTGTTAGAGCTGGAGCAGCTTTATAACAAGGAGGTGAGGAGGAGGTTGGGGAATATGCAGCAGCTTCAAGCTTAAGTGATTCACACAGCGATTGCAGCAGGAATTATCAAGCACATTTTAGGATATTGCAAGTCGAACATTTCTGCATCGTGTCAGGACACTTCACTTGTTTCATGATAATGAAGCCTGCTTTGAGGCAATTACTTTACACAAGGGAAATATCTTTAAGTGTATTGTGATGAAACAAGATAAATTATCTGCCGGTCTACTGGGATGGTTTGACTTGAAATATCTTGAATATGTCTGAAT